>VDFB02206754.1:0-55455 GCA_007258455.2 Sequoia sempervirens | reverse complement strand
TCACATGAACCTACATTAATACCATTTAATTATAAATGGCTAGATTTATAATTAAAGTGGCCACAAACTTATGGATATACAATGTAACTTTCTCTACACTAGTTATAGATTTTAACACGCACACACATTTTTCATATATTCATTGAGAAAAGTAAAGAGTATTAATAGATAAAATAAGTGTTAACATTATAGGATAATTACAATGCCTAAACTAGGTAAGAATTCCAAATAATGATATTCATGAGCCTCTCACATCATTATGTTTTAGTCCTTTTACAAGTGTAGCTTGTCATGGGTCTTATACAAAGTTCTACATGTACAAAAGTTCCTATACACGTTAAAACAATCCAAACACCCAAGAGCACCTCATTCTAGTTATAACTTATGACCATGAGGTACATAGGTGAAGGTTACAACACCAGTTTTTCTTTTTTCTCCTCCCATGCCTCTACACCCATGTATCTAGACTACAACAACCTCCAAAATTTGAGAAAAGGAAGATCAAATGTCAAAATTCCAAAAGTACCAAGTGAAATGATTTGAGTTACACCATTTTTTGTCTCATATTTTTTTATTATTGCAAAAATATATAATCACTAACATATTTTTTAGTTTATTTCTTTGTATGTGCATTCATAGTATACATAGAGAAATTATCTTGGTAAGTAGAGAATTCACTATGATGATCATGAATTTTCCATGATAATTATGCAATCAACACCCATGGAAACTAATAATTTTACCACAAGAGTATAAACACTATTTTCTCCCTTGTGATATTCTAGTCCACTACCAACATGAAACTAACCAAATCATAGTCTTCCCACTATTGAAAACTACTAAACTTGATCTCAACACTTTAGTTTAGAATACAAGACATCATGAACCAAATTTTACTGAAACCTAGTGTATAATGTCCTCATTGCAATGATATATTTTTAGATAGAAAAATACAATTGAAAATATCTATTTTTATTTTATTTGAGTATGCCTAAGGATCTAGTGAGAGAATTCATAACTATGTTATTATATTTTAGTTATCGTGTGTGAAAATGACACATTATCTTCCCGATGACAAAGTGTAAAGTAGTTTTTCCCATGTATTATTACTATTGATTATGAACAATATCTATTTTAATAGTTACTTTTCCATTATGGACTTATGTGCTCATGTAAACAATGTGGAACTAAAATTGCTAGATTTTGATGTATTAAAATGTGTATCTTATCTTGTTCCTTATATGTCTACTTATCCTTTCTATTACAATCTATTGTGCATTTACCTATTACTATGTTAGGGTAAATTATTGCATATGTGAATGAATATGGAATTCTGATTGGAAATATATATGGTTGCACTTTCTTTATCTAAATCATTGGAAATTTTTGAATGAATGTTTATTTCATTTGATGTTATATAACGAAATAGATATCTGGAATGAATGGTTATTGAATTTGATATTCTAACTATGAAATGTGAAATGAAAATGCTTGTTTTGATGAATGGCTAACTACTATGAAAATGTGTAAAGTTGGATGCAGATTCAGAGTCAATCCTTGGAAGTGAGGGGAATTATCACTCAGGAGAAGAACTTGGTCGGGTAACCTATAACAAAACCTAACTGAGCTTACACACACTCTCACTTATAGAAAGGTTGAGTCAAGTCATAATACTGGGAATTGGTAAGTCATCCTTTAGTATGATGTGTTTTCATTAGGAAGGATCATGATTTTTGTTAAGGGAATTATTGGATTATGTTCAGTGCTTGGTGGATGTGAGTTCTTCTTCGTATTACTATACTTGATTGATGAGATATATATATACATAAAATGTACATATATGTAAACATGTGCATGTCGATGATAACCCATACATGTGATATAATGAAAATATTAAAATAAGTAGGTAGACGTACCTATGCATGCTCATGGATGATTTTCTCATGGGCATGGTGATATTGAGAGGATAGTAAGACATGTATGTATATATATACATCACATGTATATATACCTATTGATAAGATAACATTTGTTTATGTGATTGATTGTATAATCAAATGTATTTAAACATGAGATATATGCATATATACATATATATACACATGTTGATATACACATATGTGTTGAAAAATAGGAATTTTCCATATGAGTATGTTGATATATGTATATGTATGTATACATGAATATAGATATATATATATATATATACAAACGATATTGTACATAAAATATTAACTTGATCTCAATATCAAGTGGAATATTTAGACAAACTTATTTGTCAAATAAAATATATAAATATATATATATATATATGTACACGCACACACACACATATATATACATATCACCAATAAATATAATTTAATGCTATGTATATATATATATATATATTGGCCGATTTATACAATATATGCCATGGTTGATATTATGTGAATATAGTGCTACATATAATAGTGCAATGCTAAGTATTAAACCATATATATCATCATTGATAAGAGGTGATGGAAATACATAAGTTTAAATTTGTTGTGTAAAGTTTATTAAACATAATGATAAAGTGTTGTGCACTATATTATGTAATGTGTTGAGTCAAAGATAAAGCAACACTATAATGAAGGGATTCGACTCATTGAAATGTGTCAAATACCTTGGCATAGACCAAGTCAGCTATCTAAAACATAGCCAAGTGAGTTTACACTTATTCTTCTGTTTAAACAACAAGCTTGTAAATAGGGAATGTGATGAATAGTTGGTGCCATATTATGATTTTTGTGTTTCTTTTAGAAGTATTTTTGGCCTGTAAGATGATTTCCAAAATGAACATATGCTTTATGAACCATTCAAACTGTTGTTGGCAAGTATTGAGTCGATTTGTTGTCCTATTAAGGTGAGTATTGAGATAGAAATTTTCCACCTTTTTGTTGTCAAGTTGATTCGATGGATTTAGGCTAAGAAGTGTCATTCATAAGCCTTGTTTGTAGCCTATAGATGTTGGTTTTTGGGTATAAATATGAGGCATTCTCACCTCATTTGGGTACACTTCTATTACACAATATTAAGCTACTTTGTTCTGTTGCATTTTTATTGAGAGATTCTTATTTTGCTGAGAGATATTTATGAGGAAACTTTAGTGAGAAAAATTGAGAGGTTGTTGCTAAGCTGATTTTAAGAGGGGGCCAAGCTTGAGATCTAGTGAGTCAATTGGAATAAGTGATTAATAGGTATGAGATTTTATTCTCTTCATGTTTTATCTTTATTTGAAAGATTGATTGTCTTGTGTTTTATTTGGAATTGCATTTGTTTACTTGAAATAGAGTAATAATCTATTTGCTTATAGGAAAGGAAAAGTCTTAATGATATGATTTCCTTATAAGTGTTTTTACTTACTCCATATTAAGGAGTGATTTTTTATCATCTAAAGTATTACATACTAGGATTGATGAAATGGGAATAGCTTGTTAAGTTATTTTATGCAAATCTATTTTGTAGACTTAAGAAGCTCATATGTTATACCTAGGATTAGAACATCCATTGAAGGGGAAAACTTAAGCTTGAAATCTCATATGTTATACCTGGGATTAGAAATTCCATTGAAGGGGGTAACTTATGCTTATGCTTTATTGGTAGAGATACCATTGTATTTTTGAAAAGGGGAATAGGTTATTTCTAAGGTTGATGATTACCTATTGAAGGAAATTACCTATGCATAGTTTATAATGGCCTAAAGTCAAATTGAGCTAGAGTAGTGTATATGAATAGGATGAATATCACTCGAGATACTAAGTGTGAATACTTTGGCCAAAGTAGTGTGATTTCCTTTGGCTCCACTTTCAATTCATCGTGTTTCTTTTATGTGTGCTAGTTCAGGATTGTAGTGTCTACAAGTTCTAGTTATGTAGGGCACAACACTAAGCTTAGAGTGGTTGTTGTTATGAGGTTACTCCACCAATCTCTTCATTGAAGGGTAGGGCCATCTATCAAATGATAAATGTGTGGGGGACCGCATTTGAGTCTGTGGTTGGCAGAAAAGTGCTTGAGTGATGCTTCTCCTCCTCAACTAGCGACCAAGATTTGAAATGAGAACCTTGGACCATCTATATCTATTGCCTTGAAGCTCAATTGAGCTATGTATGTATTTTGTATACAATCTTTAGAAATATTGTAATATGTGGAATATTATATTGGAAATGAAACCAGTGAATGGAATTTGCTATGTCATTATGCTCATTTGTTCTCTTTTGGAAAATAAATTTTTTATAGCAATGGATTTGAAACATAGCTTATATACTTGAAAGTGAAAACTTAGGAAATTTACTTACGTGAACAATTGGCATGTTACACGCGGTATCAAAGCTACCAAGTTTAGCTCTAGAACCTATGTGCTTGCCATACTTTCCATCAAACATTGAATGAGACTAATGTGTAGAAATTCTTGTGCCAAGATGGTGCGTCTCAAGTTAATTGCAAGAAAGTTAGTAATTGGGAATGGGCACTACCTAAAAGCCAAGAAGGAAAAAGAAGCCATTGTTCATACGATAGAGGGTACCAACTATGATAATGTTGTCTGGTTAAGCAATATTGAGACTATCAGTCACACTCTTTCTCATATTAGTGAAGAGAAGGATGAAGGAGGAGGCCAATTTCAACTATCTACCTCCAATTTCACTAGAAAAGTGTGATTCCTTGTCACTTTCTAGGGATATGCCCTCAGAAGGGAGTGTTAGTCCAACATTCATATTTAGAGACCCTAGAGTCCTTCCTATGTTGAAAGTGATTGTAATTTCCTCAAGTAATGAAATAGAGGGTTATGTCCCTCATAACTATGTATCGAATGATAAACCCGAAAGCTACTACCCATTTTGGGATAGATATGAGTAAATGATATATGAACACAAATCTGAAGGGTATACCCCATTGAGTTATGCGTCTGAGAGCGAATTCGAGGGATACTCTCCACTTGACTATTTGAATAGTCACTCTATGTAAAAGGATATTGAGATCCTTATGAATAATAAAAATCATGTGTTTACCAAAAGCTTGTGTTGAAATCTTATGTGAAATTTCTTTTATGTATGAATGAATGATCATTTAAATATTTTCCATAAGATAGTAAGAACATGATTGAATCTAATAAAGATGAACCTCCAGGTATAACCCTTTTCTTGCAAAGGATGGTGAGAACAAGGACTAATCCTGGAGGGGGTCAAGAAGTCGAACAAGGTTTGGAGGGTTTTGAATCCAAATTGGATCAAATTTTGGCTATCATTCATGAAACCAAAGCAAGGTTGGGAAATCTTGAGTAGGAAGTAAGGGAAAAAGATAAAGTAGAACAAGAAATTATGATTAATGAATAAATCCCTATCAATGAAGATCAGGGAAAGAATTCTCACAATCATGTTCAAACCCACAAACATGAGAATGAGAAATCACACTCTCAATATAAAGGAAATAGTAGGAAGCATTTGGCTACTGAACTTTCTAGGGACAGAGGAAAATAACCCACAAAAACTCAAAGATAGTGCTAGCAAGGAAGAAGTTGAGGCATAGTTGATTTAGATGGAAAAAGATTTCAAGATCAAAAACTATTTTGAGGTCATGAAAGGTATATGGGGAGCCTATTAGTTAGTGGGAGAACCCTCTAACTAGTGGATGAACAAGAAAATGGAACTCAAACTTAGTTCTTTAAAATTCACATGGAATGAGTTTGTTAAAATATTTCAAAAAAGATGGCTACCCCAACTCTTTTACGACTAGAAACTCATTGATTTTCAAAATCTAAAATAGGGAGAGATGTAAATAAATGAGTACCAGGAAAAGTTCATCCGTTTGTTAAATTATGTACCAATGTATTAGAAGGATGAACATTTCCGCATAAGGAAATTTATTATGGGGCTTAATAGCTAGATTGGTGGCGAAGTAGATGTTCATGGTCTAGCCACTATGGACCTAGTTTATGAGAAGGTTGTTAAGCAAGAGCAAAAGCTCGAAGCCATCTCCATCTGCCAATAGAATAGAAACCATAAGAAGTTTGCAAGAGCTAAAGTTAAACCAACTCCAAGTAAGTTTGATGGAGTGAAATATTTTTAAAAACAAGGGGATAAGGGACCTAAAATAATGGAAGAGAATCAAGGAGGGAACACAAAAGGAATAATTTCAATGGCAGTAATTTTAACAATGCTGGAAGTAATTCCAATAGACTTAGTGAGCTTGCAAGGAAGAAAGGGCCAACAATGGGATGCTTCACATGTGGTGGAGACTACTTTGCAATGGATTTTCCCAATAAGCCTTCTAGGTCACGATATTTTGGAAACCCACTTCCTTCCCAACAAACAGTGTTCCACTAGAAGATTCATGTTGTCTTGGATGATCGTCAAGTGGAGTATCAAGTTACTCCAATGGAGACTTCGGGTATTTTATTTGGTTTTCCTATTTCCATACTTATAGATATCGAAGCTATTGAAAAAAATTTCACCTAGAATAGCAAAGAAAATATTTAGGAAAGTTGGTTATATGGTAAAGTCATGGGTTGTAGAATATGAAAACTAGACAAGAGCAACGGTGGAACAATGTTTGTTCGTAGCTAGGATTGAACTTCCTTATTTCTCTAAGAAAGTAAACCTATATGTAGCACCCTTAGGATCCTATGATGTTATCCTAGGAATGAATTGGCTTTGGAGGCATAGAGCTAAGGTAGATTGTCATGCCAAAATAGTAGAGTGCTTGGATGATTTAGGTAACCAGGTAATGCAGCAAGGGATACCTAGGGAAGTCAAGTTGCATCAAATCTTCTCCATGCAATTTCTTATGGTTAAGATAAAAGGATGCAAGTTCTTTTTAGTAAAGATGGAAAATCTTGAGGAATATAAAGAAGTCATTTCTCAAGATGGTGTTGTCAACTATGAGTCTTAGGACCACCACGAGTTAGAAGATGGTGAAATGTTGGAAACTGAAGAGATGAATATGGAAAAATATCCTATCTTACAAAAGTTTGTGAATGTGTTTCCAGAGGAACTACCTAGACTACCACCAAAAAGGATATTCGATTTCTCCATTGATATAGTGCCAAGATTGAAACATGTTTCCAAAGTGCCTTACAAAATGACAACAACTGATTTAGTGGAGCTTAAGGCACAACTAGATGAATTGTTAGTTAAGGGATTGATAAGACCCAATGTATCACATTATGGAGCGCTAGTAATATTTGTGAAGAAGAAGGATGGTACATTGCACTTGTGCATAGACAATCAGATGCTTAACAAAGCTATGATAAAGAACAAGTATCCATTACCACTCATTGATGACCTTTTTGATCAAATGCGAGGAGTTGTGTTTTCTAAGATTGATCTATGATTTGGATACCACCAATTGAGGATAAAAGATGAACATATTTTTAAGACTTCCTTCATAACCAAATATGAGCATTATGAGTTTATAGTTCTACCATTCAAACTTACTAATGCACTAGCAACATTTATGAACCTAATGAACATCATGTTTAGGAATTGCCTAGATAAGTTTGTTTTGGTTTTCTTGGATGATATCCTAATTAATTCCAAGAATGAGGAGGATCATTGAAAGAATTTACAGATATTTCTACAATGATTGAGAGAACATAAGTTGTATGGTAAACTCTCTAAATGTACCTTCTTTCAAAAGAAAGTACAGTATCTTGGACACGTGATTTCAATTGATGGTTTCTCAATTGACCCAACCAAGATCAAGATAGTGCTCAAATGGCTAGTGCCCAAAAATTTCTATAAGGTAAGAAGTTTTATGGGTTTGGCAGGATATTATAGGAAGTTTGTGGAAAAAATTTACAGAATAGCCTTTCCAATTACTTCTTTGCATAGGAAAGGGAAGAAGTTTGAGTGGACAGAACAATTCCAAGCAACATTCGATCTACTCAAGGAGAAGTTGACTATTGCTCCAATTTTGAAAGTGCCAGATCCTGATGGCGACTTCATTGTTATCACATATGCATCAGGAGAAGGCTTAGGTGGATTCTTAATGCAAGAAGGGAAAGTAATTGGTTATGAATCAAGGAAGTTGAAACACTATGAAAAAAATTATGCTTCGCATGATTTAGAGTTAGTAGCAGTGGTTCATGCATTATAGATGTGGAGGCATTACTTGTTGGGAAAGCCCTTTGAGATGAAAAATGATCATCATGGTTTGAAATATCTATTTACCCAGCCTAATTTGAATGCTCAACAAAGAAGATGGTTGGAGTTGATATTTGATTATGACTTCAATATCAACTACATCAAGGGAAAAGAAAATTGGGTTGATGATGTCTTAAGTTGTACACATCATATTGCCTCAATAGTGACAATTCAAACTGACTTTAAAGGCCAAGTATTGTAGAAATGCAAGGAGGATGAGTACTATATGCAAGTTAAGCAAGCACTCACAAGCAATTCGTAAGATGCAAGGTATGAGGGATTTCATTTTGAACCCAATGGATTGGTTAGGTATAAGAGAAGAATGTATGTATTTGAATCTAAAGAGTTAAGAAATCTTATGTGGAAAGAATTTCATGAAGCGCCATACTCTGGAAATCTTGGTGTGAAAAAAATGGTGAAGCCATTATATTTTTGGAAAGGGATGAAAGGGGACACTGCTAGATTTGTGGCTAGATGCTTAGAATATCAAAGGGTGAAAACTGAACATCATCATCCTGTGGGTTTACTATATCCACATGATATTCGAGAGAGTAAGTGGAAAGTCATTAGTATGGAATTTGTGTAAGGATTACCTATGTCAAGGAATAAGCACAATGCCATTCTAGTGGTTTTGGATAAGATTACTAAGGTAGTGCATTTCATACCTAGAAATCTAACTAATGGAGCTCCTGTCACAGCTCAAAAATTCATTCAAGAGGCATTTAGAATACATGGAATTCCTAGGAAGATTATCTTGGATAGGGATGCACGTGTGACCTCAAGGTTTTGGCAAACCTTATTTTATGCACTTGGGACTCAACTAAATATAAGTTCAACATATCATCCAAAAATAGATGGACAAAAAAAAAGGGTGAATCAAGTACTCGAAGACCTACTAAGAATGTATTGCATGGATCAACAATACAAGTGGGAAGATTGCTTGCCTTTAGTGGAATTTTCTTATAACAATTCCTATCATTTTGCAATTAAGATGGCTCCTTTCAAAGCATTATATGGTTGAAAGTGTCGAACCCCTATAAGTTGGGATAAACCTGAGGATAGGGTGAGTCTTGGGCTAGATATATTGGTTGAAATGAAGGAACAAGTTAGAATTGTTAAGCAAAGGCTAGCTAAATCCAATGATAGATAGAAAAGCTATGCAGATGCAAAGCAAGTACCCAAGAATTTTGCAGTGGGTGATAAGGTGTTGTTAAGGGTTAAACCTCATAAGAGTTCCATCAAGTTTGGAAATTCATCCAAACTAGCTCTGCACTATGTAGGTCCTTTTGAGATTCTTGAGGAAGTGAATTCGATAGCTTACCAAATTGTGTTGCAACCAGGTCTTGCCCAGATGCATAATGTCTTTCACGTTTCTTACCTAAAGAAGTATATACCAGTAAATAATCATGTAATTGATTGGAATGCTTTACAAGTACAAGATCTCAGAGTGGTAACAATCAAGCCTATCAAGGTACTCAAAATGTGTAAGCTTCACTTGTGTAATAGAGAAGTTCTATAGTGAAAAGTACAGTAGCAGAAGTATGTAGAAGATTTTTCCACTTGGGAATACTACTGAAATAGAGAAAAAGTTTCCACATGTCCTACATGCTTTTGAAAGTACTTGAAAAACAATGTTTTTTTTGCTTTGTTTAGTTTATGTTTGCTACATAACATCATTGGGGACGATGATTCACAAGGGGGGAGTATGTTACACCCTGTTGTGTGTTTACCTATTACTATGTTAGGGTAAATTATTACATATGTGAATAAATTTGGAATTTTGATTGGAAATATATATGGTTGCACTTTGTTTATATGAATCATTGGAAAATTATGAATGAATGTTTATTTTATTTGATGTTATATAATGAAATAGATATATGGAATGAATGGTTATTGAATTTGATATTCTAACTATGAAATGGATAATGTAAATCCTTATTTTGATGAACGACTGACTACTATGAAAATGTATTAAGTTTGATGCAAATTCAAAGTCAACCTTTGGAAGCGAGGGGAAGTATCACTCAAGAGAATAACTTGGTTGGGTAACCTATAACGAAACCTAACCGAGCTTACACACACACTCACTTATAGAAAGGTTGAGTCAGGTCATAGTATTGGGAATTGGTAAGTCATCCTTTAGTATGATGTGTTTGCATTAGGAAGGATCATGATCTTTGTTAAGGGCATTCTTGGATTGTGTTTAGTTCTTGGTGCATGTGAGTTCTTCATATTACTATACTTGATTGATGAGATATATATACATAGAATGCATATATATGTATACATGTGCATGTCGACGATAACCATACACATGAGATAATGTGAACATGAGAATACATAGGTAGACGTACCTACGCACGCTCATGGATGGGTTGCTCATGGGCATGGTGATATTGAGAGGACAATTATATACACACACACAAACATGTACATCGCATGTATATATAGCTATCAATAAGATAGCATTAGTTTATGTGATTGATTGTATAATTGAATGTATATATATAATATATATGCATATATATATATATATATATATATATACACGTATGTATTGACAAATGGGAATGTACATACGAGTATGTCGATATATGTATATGTACATATACATGAATATAGATATACAGACGATATTGTATATGAAATGTTAACTTGATCTCAATATCAAGTGGAATATTTAGACAAACTTATTTGTCAAATAATATATATAAATAAATATATATTTAAACATATATATATATACATATATATAAATAGTGTTAAATGCTATTTATTGGTGATATATATATATATATATAGTATTGGCTGATTTATAGAATATATGCCATGGTCGATATTATGTGAATATAGCACTACATATAATAGTGCAATGCTAAGTATTAAACCGCATATATCATCATTGATACTTGAGGCGATGGAAATACATAAGTTTAAATATGTCGTGTAAAGTTTATTAAACATAATAATAAAGTGTTACACACTATATTATGTAATGTGTTGAGTCAAAGATAAAGTAGTGATATAATGAAGGGAGTCAACTCATTGAAATGTGTTGAATACCTTGGCATAGACCAAGTTAGCTATCTAAAACATAGCCAAGTGAGTTTAGGTTTATTCTCATGTTTGAACAACAAGCTTGTAAATAGGGAATATGATGAATAGTTGGTGCCATATTATGAATTTTTTGTTTCTTTTAGAATTACTTTTGGCATGTAAGATGATTTCCAAAATGAACATGTGCTTTATGAACCAGTCAAATTGTTGTTGGAAAGTATTGAGTCAATCTGTTGTCGTGTTAGGGTGAGTATTGAGATAGAAATTCACCACCTTACTATTGTCAAGTTGAGTCGATGGATTTATGCTGAGAAGTGTCATTTCATAAGCCTTGTTTGTAGCCTATAGATTATGGTTTTTGGGTATAAATATGAGGCATTCTCACCTCGTTTGGATACAGTTCTATTGCACAATATTACGTTGCTCTATTTTTCTCCATTTTTATTGAGAGATTCTTATTTTTTCTGAGAGACATTTGTGTGGAAACTTTAGTGAGAAGAATTGAGATGGTATTGTTGCTAAGCTAGTTTTAAGAGGGGGCCAAGCTTGAGATATAGTGAGTCAATTGGAATAAGCGATTAATAGGCATGATATTTTATTCTCTTCATGTTTTATCTTTATTTGAAAGATTGATTGTCTTGTGTGTTTTATTTGGAATTGCATTTGTTTACTTGAAATAGAATAATAATCTATTTGCTTATAGGAAAGGAAAAGTCTTAGTGATATGATTTCCTTATAAGTGTTTTACTTACTCCATATTAAGGAGTGATTGTTTATCATCTAAAGTATTACATACTAGGATTGACGAAAATGGAATAGCTTGATAAGTTATTTTATGAATGTTCTTGTCTTAGGGGTTAAAAGTGTTGAGTCTCTTTGTGATGTGTGAGTTCTTCTCTATGTGATTATATTTAATCGATGGGATATACATAAAAAATGTATATGTGTGTGTGTGTGTGTGTCAATGATAAATAATACACTTGAGTAAATAGTGCATGAGTATACACAAATAGATGTACCTATGCATGCTCATGGATGGATTACCCATATGCATGGGAATATCAATCAGAGAAGGTGACATATATATACACTTTGTGTATATATGTCAATCGATATGACTGTTAATATATGTGTTTAAATAACAAGGCATGATATATATATAGTATATGAATACACACACACATATATATATTAACATACACGTATGTATTGATGTAATGGAAGTGTCCATACTAGTATATATATACATATGTATATATATGTATATATACACATGCATCAATATATGAAATATGAGAATACAAATGTGTATTCATATATCAAATAATGCAATTCTATAAACTTGTAAGTTGAGATATATATATATATATATATATATATATATATATATATATATATACATATATACATGTATACATAATACGTTGTGTGTATATATATATATATTATATATATATATATATATATTAAAACATATATAGGTAAATGATATCAAATAGTACAAAGATATTATAAAGCATATAACTTATATTGAACAACATGAATAATGTGCAACATATACTATATGTATATGCACAACATATACATATAGTATATGGCACTATTAAATGCACATCAAATAGGTAGCACATAAACATTTTGGCAAGTATTCTAATGCTATGTGAAACATAAACATTGGCAGCAAAGAACATGCAACCAAAGGTAACCAACGTGTAAATTAATTTTCCAAAAACTAAGTCAAAAATACGAAGGCAAGTGAATACTCGTGCACAAGAAAATATTGACTTGGTCATAAGAAACAACGACCAAAATAATAGGGTGCATAATGTAAATGTGGCACCAATTTATGAAAAGTATGAGCCAAATAGAACTCTAAACTGCATTATGAATTCCTGCTTTTGAAGCAAATCAAAATAAGAGAGTTGGTCAAATGATAAGTTGGCAAAATAGAGTCAACTTGTAGAAGAAAATTACGTTGCATTTCTGATTATCATTCTTGTTGTCCATTTGAATAAGTGACTCATTCCTCATGATAAAATCTAGCTAAGTATGTGTTAACTATGTAATAATTTAAGCTGCCACCTTTTCTTTTTCTTGCTGAGTCGAACCTTATGGATTGAATTGTAGTGCCCCGCCACGCAACCCTAGGGGAAGTTGCAAACTACTAAACAAATGCACAATTTTATTTTATTTTTAATTACAAGTACATGTATGATCACAACACAAAGCCAACAATCCCCTAAGGTTATGAGACAAAGATTATTTAAATCACAAATTAAAACAACATGCATGAAATGAAACATAACAACATTCGCTTAACTAATTAAAGCTCATACATTCCATACATGAGATTTTCATTAAGACCATGAGATCATTCATGGTTACCAATGACAGAAGTTATATAATTAAAATTACATCTCTCATTCCCAGAATGAGGTAAATCAATAACATGATTGCTTATTACAATTTCCACCTCGATAACAATGAGGGGTAAATAAAATACAAGAGCAACTAACATAAATGAAACCAAGGTTGCAACTGGATTCCACAAGCTCTCCAACACGAAAGTCTCGTCCTCATAAGCCAACGCCAAAACAACGGAGTAAGGTGCACGTTCCACCCAACCAAGTGATACCCAAAGGCTCACCCCCCATGCTAGGAGATAGTAACAAGGGTTTCAGGTCAAGACCAACAACCTCTAAACATAGGCAACATGACTCATCAGAAAGAGGATACGTACATGACCTCACATGACACAAAGGTTACAATGTTTCCAGATTTTAAGTAATTAATCACATCACGAAAACAAACATAATGTTGACTTAGGAGAAGTGTCATCACAATGTCGCATGGGATATCCTGGCAAGTCTTCCTAGGTCCCGGCCCCCATCTCGAGATATCCTAGTAACCTCTAACGACTCCTGGCCCCACATGCAAACCAATGCGGAATCAGTTATCTTTCGAAGGGACAAGATAACGATCTTTCCATTCCAGGCCTTCTCGTCTCACCCCAAGTCTATACAAGCACTTGCGTCCATGAGTGAGGCAAAATTAATCTTTTTAAATGTTAGTACCACCTATGATAATTAATTGGTTTAAGTTTTCACTGAATTAACCAACTTACATTGAGATCTCTTGGCACCACTTTGTGTGTCGGCCCTCAATGCAAGCCACTTCTCTAAGACAACACGTGGAACTATGCCACCACCAAAGGGTACTCAAGTACGACCTAGGGATAATGAATCCCTAAACACGACATGAAATAAACAAACCCCGCCCAAGATAATCAGATATAACGCTGGACACAAGTACGCACTACCCATGACAAACAAGGTTGATTGACATGCTGACAACCCCAAAACACATAAAAGACGATTCAATTTGGAAGACTTATGAGATCTGACTCAAAACCCAACAAGAATAAGCACCCCATGACAAAAGAAAGCTTGCAAACAATATAAGGTAATCTACCTTCGGATTTCGTAAATCCAATCATTCATCGCATTAGTGCATTTAAACAAATTAAATAACTATGTTCTTGCACAATCACATAAGGGTTTGAATGTTTGTTTAATTCTTGTTGACACAATACAAATGATATAATTAAATCAATCATTCTTCGCTAAACCATAATTTCCTATATCTAGTTTTCGTCTATTCCTTTACAAATATCTCATATATAAATTAAATACTTCTTCTCTTTTAAGGAAATAAATCACCTTTTAAATATACATACTCATATCATATTACATATATATCTTTAAAATATATATAATTAATAGTTAAATTCAAATGATAATTACTTAACCCTTTATTAAAATATAATATACACATATTATAATATATATATATTATATATATAAATAATATTAAATTATTATATATAACATATATATTAAAATATATATATAAATTATATTTTAATTCATAAAATAAAACTTTAAATTCAAAATTTTCATATTATATATATTAAATATAAAATATATTATAAACTTTATATTTAATAAATATAATAAATATAATATATATAAAAAAATACAAATATATATTAAATGTAATATATATAATATATATTATATTATATTATACTATATATATTACATTATATATATATATATATATATATATTATAACATAAAGTTTGAACCCTAAAAGAAAGGTCAACGCCGAAGATAGGGCCGCGCCATGCTCTAACAGGGGACGCAGCCTCCATTGCTGGGGGCTACGGCCTGTGTGGGCAGTGACGGCGATGCCTTCACAGGTCGCCATCCCCGGCCGTGGGGGCTGCCAGGGGTTGAAAACCCCTTCTTCATACCCCGCACGGGAATAAACAAAATGACTCCGCCCCAAAAAAAAAATAGCGGAAAAAAAATGACTGGTAAAAAAAACACAATCATAAAATATGACCTCCCAGAACTTCAAACAAAAATTTTTGAATTTAATAAATACATGTATTTTTATATATATGTATATATATGTATAAATACATATCAACTGGTATATATATATATACACACACACAAAACAGCTTCATAATTTGATTGAGAAACTACATTCCTTCAATACCCAAATTGGGCAAACTCTCAATCTAAGAAACAAAATGAATTTCCATTGAAACTCCATAATCTAACACAATAATTTCATGATTTCTCACAAGTTAAAAAAGAGATTTTCCCAACACACAAATTTTCATAATAACCATTTGAATCATTCAAGTTTGTTTCAAATTTCCCATTGATAGTTTGAGGATAAATTCTAGTTCATATTATTTTCACAAAAATTTTGAAAAGCTCCTTTATTCAAGTTTGAATGGTGATTCCAACATGGGTTTTGAATCAAAATTTGAATTCCAAATCTAAATTGAATCATTTCAAACAAAATTGCTAAAATAAGATTGCATAATGAGGGAAAACATGGAACCTTTTGTTTTTCTCCAAGCTTTTTTGAATCCTTCAATGGAGGTTGCTCTCTTTCAAATCTTGCTTCCACAAATCTTTCCAATCCTTCTTCAAAAATCTTCTCCAAAAAAAATCCAAGTTTCTTTTTGCTCTCCAAAATTACCAATTTCAAAAAAGATAATTCAAAAAAGAAAATGAATTTCCTTATGCCCTCTCCTTCTCCAAATTGTCAAAAAACCCCTAATTTTGAGTTCACCCACCATAGTTATTGCTATTTTGGATATTTTGGATATTTTCATTTTTGACAATTAATAAAACAATTCTATTTTCCCTTTCAAATGCATAATATTTATTTAAAACAAAATTCTATTTGCGCCCCAAATGACAATTAAATTCCCTTTCTTTCACAAAATTGAATCTAACAATTTACATTTAAAAAAAAAAATACTTTTAATTTATTTTATTACAAGAGGAATGCAAGGAAATTTTCCATCTATTTATTTTTCTTGATTTGCCTCAAATTTAATAATACTAACATAATTAATTTAATTTACTTAGTCAATAAATAAATCTAATGCTTGATTAGATTAATTTATTGATTGAATTAAATTAACTAATTAAATAACAAGCACTCCTTTATGCATTTTGGCAATAAATTTAAATAAAGCAAACACCATTTCACTAGAAAATTTAATCACACAAGCAAGGAGAGATGAGACGACAAGGAAAATAACTTATCCCAACTAACAACCCTACGACACACTATGGCTAGGGTGATGTCACGACACAGAAAACCAAGCTACTATCTCCCAATCGTTTTCCGTTGAACAAGGGACATGCTCAGACCTATGGAATCAGGTGGAGTCAATGTCCTGTACCTGCATCCTACACACAACATGAGTGTCGAACATGCATATATATATAAATATTAAAACACACCATGAAGAGGAAATCGCAGAATCACAGGGCACTCGCATGCGAGTGATGTGATCCCGTCCCCTTCACCAATACAATATCGCTAACTGACGCCTCTAATCATCAATGGTATAATCAAAACATAAAGCATCAATAATTCACATACATGATAATTTTAATCCATAACATGAAAGAGTAATATCATCTGATTAAAGTACCATCACATCAAAACATAATATTTACATCGCTTAACAATTAGCGATCAAAAGTAACCAAGTTATAACCAACGTGCTAACAAAGTAAAACATACATAACAAACACTGTTCAATCAAAAGAACAAAATGGAGGGGTGTTACATCCTCCCCCCTTAGGGTCAGGTTTACTCCTGGAATCCTACAAACAAATAGGGATAAAGTTCCCTCATCCTAGTTGCATCTTCCCAAGTGGATGATGAGTCATCCCTAGGATCCCACTGGATCCTAACCTAATCAATATCTCACCCTCAAAGAACGAGCGTTCTACGCTCCACCACGGCCCTGGGCTCCAAAGCCAGCTGCCCGTCCTCTACCTGCAAAGAATTCCAATCAAGGACATGAGAAATGTCTAGATGGTACGGCCGAAGAACTGATACATGAAATACGTCGTGCACACGTGAGAGACTGGGTGGTAAAGCAAGACGGTAAGCAACATGACCAATCTTCTTGAGAATCTTGAAGGGTCCAACAAAGCGAGGCGCCAACTTAGAGCCTTTTCCATAACGGATTGGACTCTTTCGTGGACGCACACGCAAGAAGACTCTATCGCCTATGGAAAACTGACGATCCACTCTATGCGCATCTGCATACTTCTTCTACCTATCCTGCGCTGCCACCAAGTGCTCTCTAATCCTATCTACCTGCTGCTCCATATCATGCAACATCTCAAGACCCAAAGTTACTCTGTCCTCTAGTTGATCCCAACTCAAGGGAGTGCGACATGGTCGCCCATACAATGCCTGGAATGGAGCCATGCCGATAGAACTCTGAAAGCCATTATTATAGGAAAACTCTACCAAATAGAGACAGTCCTCCCATCGTTTCTGCTGGTCCATCACATACATACGCAACATGTCTTCGAGGATCTGATTAACCCTCTCAGTCTGTCCATCTGTCTCTAGGTGGTAAGCTGAACTGAAGTTCAACTGTGTTCCCATCGCATGCTATAATGACGTCCATAAAGCTGAGGTGAACATTGGATCCCTGTCAGAGATAATCCGACGCGGAATGCCATGTAACCTCACTATATCCTCCATGAACACTCTAGCTATGGACAACGCTGTATAGGAAGAGCGCATAGGTGAGAAGTGTGCTACCTTCGTCAACCTATCCACTGTCACCATAATTGCATCATGCCGTCTTGAAGAGTTGGGTAAACCAACAATGAAATCCAATGAGATTATATCCCATTTCCACTCTGGTACCAAATGTGACTACAAAATCCTTGCTGGATGCTGGTGTTCAGCCTTCACCCGCTGACACTCAAGACATCTCGACACAAAATCCTCAATATCTCGCTTCATCCCTAGCCAAAAATATAACTGACGCAAATCTGCATACATCTTCTTCACCCATGGATGGGCTGAATAAGGTGCACGATGTGCTTCAGTCATGACCAAAGTGCGAAGCTCACATGATGGGGGAACGTATATGCGTCCCATGTGTCTCAATATCTCATCAACATCTAGAGAGTATCCTAAATATCTACCCTCAAGGGGTCTTCCTTCCTCTATCACCGATCTAACATCCTGATACCAACTGTCGGCTAGGAGGGCAGAAAGAATCCGACTCCGCAAATCAACAATAAGAGTCAACTCAGATATCTCATGCGTTCACCTACTAAGGGCATCTGCAACCACATTCTCCTTCCCCTGGATATACTTCACCTCGAAGTCATATTCACAGAGAAACTTCATCCATCGCCTTTTCCTGGCATTAAGGTTGGGTTGTGTGAAGATATACTGAAGGATCCTATGATCACTATGCAGCTCAAACATATGCCCAAGAAGAAAGTTCCTCCACCTCGTCAATGCATGAACCACTGCCGCCAACTCAAAATCATGGGTAGGATAGTTTAGCTCATGATCCTTAAGCTTTTGTGACTCATATGCAATGACACGACCCTCCTGCATCAATACTGCACCTAATCCCTCCAAGGATGCATCTGTACAAACTACAAAGTCCCCAACAGGATCCGGTATCGCAAGTATAGGTGTACTGGTCAACTTCCCCTTAAGACACTGAAAGGCTGTCTCACACTTCTCAGACCACTCAAACCTCTTTCCTTTCCTCTGAAGGGAGGTGATAGGATGCCCTAGCCTCGAAAAGTCTTGCACAAATCGCCTGTAATAACCCGCTAGCCCCATGAAGCTACGTATCTCTGCCACATTCGTGGGCGCATGCCAATCTAAGATCACTTGGATCTTTGCAGGATCCACTGAAATACCCTCCCTAGAGATCACATGCCCAAGGTATTGAACCTCAGTCCTAAAGAATTCACACTTTGATAAGTTAGCATATAGCTGATTATCTCGCAAACACTGCAATACCTGTCGTAAATGCTCCTCATGTTCCTCCATCGTTCTAGAGTATACTAAAATATCATCTAGGAACACAAGAACAAACCTGTCAAGGTATGTATGAAATACCCCATTCATAAGACTCATGAACACTAAGGGTGCATTCGTCAAACTAAATGGCACAACTGTGAACTCATAGTGACCATACCGCGTTTGGAACGCGGTTTTATGAATATCTAACTCGAAGATTCGAAGCTGATGATATCCTGACTTGAGATCAATCTTCAAAAAGATGGTAGTACCCTTGATTAGATCAAATAGATCATCAATCCTAGGAAGAGGATACAGATTTCGGATGGTCACTTTGTTCAACTGTCGGTAATCAATGCATAACCGAAGTGAACCGTCCTTCTTCTTCACGAAGATGACAGGTGCTCCCCATGGAGAAACACTAGGGCGAATAAAACCCTTCTCTAGCAATTCCTCAAGCTGCAACCTAAGCTCTTTCAGCTCCTGAGTAGTCATGCGATAGGGAGCTCGTGAAATGGGCTCTGATCCAGGTACCAAGTCTATCTTGAAGTCAATGTCCCTCTGAGGAGGCATCCCTAGAATCTCGTCTGGAAAGACATTGGAAAACTCCTGAAGGATGGGGTGACTATTAAGAGAAACCTTCTCTTCTCCACCTCCTAGACCCAAATCATCCACTGTAACAGCGAACAATTGGCAACCCTGCCGCACACACCTTCTCAACTGCATAACTGAGATGATCCTCAAAGAGATCGGCCTCTGAACCCCCACTACCTCTACCTCTCTACCAGATGCCCCAATGCATCTAATCGACTTACGTCGACAATCAATGACTGTACTATGAGCCTCTAGCCAATCCATTCCTATGACGACGTCATAAGAACCCAATGGAATAACACGTAGGTCCAAGGTAGTCCGGAGAGGTCCAACCTCTAACCTACACTCTAGCACAAGGGAAAGGGATGCAACTTTTGCACCCGAAGCTAACTCTACCTGCCACCTATCGACCTGGTTTACCGCATCTAGTCTACATCGTGTCACGACAGATGAAGAAACAAAGGAATTAGATGCTCCAGAATCAAATAGAATAGAAACTAGGTTACCCCTCAACATACCATAAGCCTCAATGTCTGTACCCTGGTGTTCTGCTTGGCGGTTGTCAACCGCTGCGAATACTCGATGCCCACGGTCTACATCACCTACAGTCGGCTCTAACGCCGCTGGTCCCTAAGAATAATCTGATGTGCCCTTATTGGGACACATCCTCGCTATGTGACCCTGTTGGCCACACGCAAAACATCCAGTGCCTCTACCAAAGCCCCTGCCTGCAGGTGGTGCGCTAGACTACTACGCACTACCCCTGAAAGATGAATGAGAACTCTGTGCTGGCTACTCAGAGTTGAAGCGTCTCATGTGCCTCCAACTCCTATCCCCCTGCCTCTGCTGGAAACCCTTATGTTTCCCCTGGGAACCCTACTGCTACTGCTGACCACTCTGAGACGGACCCTGCTGAGCTCTAGAAGGTGCACCTCCTTGAGGCTGACCTCCTCGAGCACTAGTCCCAACTGTTGAACCACTACCCACCTGCACTCCTACATGACCACCTAAGGCCATCACCAGGTTCTCCTCAATGAGCCTGGCCTTGTCGACCGCCACCTCCATGGTCCTGGGTTCAAAAACCCACACTCCACCACTGATACAGGCATTTAAGCCCCTGAGAAAATGTTGTACCAACATGCCCTCGTCATCACCTATGCCCGCATACTGTTTGAACTCGTAGAAACGACGCTCATACATCTCTACTGACATAGTCAACTGTTGAAGGGTGTGGAACTCATCCCCTCGACGCTACCTCCAATGCTCGGAAAGAAATCTAGCCCGAAACTGCTCTAGGAACAACTCCTAAGAAACTGTACCAATATCCAGATGGAGCTTTTGCTCCTCTAATCTCCACCAAGTGGAGGCAAATCCCCTCAAGTGCATGATAGCGCACCTAGCTCGAGTGTTGCTCCCATATGGGTGCATAGCAAAACACCTAGTCAAGTCAATGAGCCATGTCTCTGCCTCCAAACCACTGCCTGATCCATCAAAAATAGGTGGTCGTGCTCTAAGAAAATCCCTCATATGGGTTGCTACCTCTGAATCAGAGTGAACGAGTACCTCTCTCTCTCTAACCACCACTGGATCTACCTCCTGCTTAGGCCCAAAGTGGGCAAGGGTCTCCTCTAACAACTGACACAACTGAGTGTCCTCGATCCTAGGTGGATCCGGATTCTAATTGCCATCTCCCCGAATATTCTAAGAAGCCTGTTGCTCCTCATGGTTAGAAACAAGTGGAACATGTGGAGGTGGGTCTTGTTGTTCCCCAATGCGACCACCTAAACGGCCACGTCTACAACCCCCACCTCTTCCACGTCTGGGAGGCATAATCCTACACAGACACGAAAAGGAATTAAGCACAACACACAAATAAAACCCACACAACCAAAAGCTTAATGGGCTCATCATAATCCCAGAGTACCCAGTGTTTAAACCTGGCGCTAATACCATGTGTAGTGCCCCGCCACGCAACCCTAGGGGAAGTTGCAAACTACTAAGCAAATGCACAATTTTATTTATTTTTAATTACAAGTACATGTATGATCACAACACAAAGCCAACAATCCCCTAAGGTTATGAGACAAAGATTATTTAAATCACAAATTAAAACAACATGCATGAAATGAAACATAACAACATTCGCTTAACTAATTAAAGCTCATACATTCCATACATGAGATTTTCATTAAGACCATGAGATCATTCATGGTTACCAATGACAGAAGTTATACAATTACAATTACATCTCTCATTCCCAGAATGAGGTAAATCAATAACATGATTGCTTATTACAATTTCCACCTCGATAACAATGAGGGGTAAATAAAATACAAGAGCAACTAACATAAATGAAACCAAGGTTGCAACTGGATTCCACGAGCTCTCCAACATGAAAGTATCGTCCTCATAAGCCAACGCCAAAACAACGGAGTAAGGTGCACGTTCCACCCAACCAAGTGATACCCGAAGGCTCACCCCCCATGCTAGGAGATAGTAACAAGGGTTTCAGGTCAAGACCAACAACCTCTAAACTAGGCAACATGACTCATCAGAAATAGGATACGTACATGACCTCACATGACACAAAGGTTACAATGCTTCCAGATTTTAAGTAATTAATCACATCATCAAAACAAACATAATGTTGACTTAGGAGAAGTGTCATCACAATGTCGCATGGGATATCCTAGCAAGTCTTCCTAGGTCCCGGCCCCCATCTCGGGATATCCTGGTAACCTCTAATGACTCCCAGCCCCACATGCAAACCAATGCGGAATCAGTTATCTTTCGAAGGGACAAGATAACGATCTTGCCATTCCAGGCCTTCTTGTCTCACCCCAAGTCTATACAAGCACTTGCGTCCATGAGCGAGGCAAAATTAATCTTTTTAAATGTTGGTACCACCTATGCTAATTAATTGGTTTAAGTTTTCACTGAATTAACCAACTTACATTGAGATCTCCTGGCACCACTTTGTGTGTCGGCCCTCAATGCAAGCCACTTCTCTAAGACAACACGTGGAACTATGCCACCACCAAAGGGTACTCAAGTACGACCTAGGGATAATGAATCCCTAAACACGACATGAAATAAACAAACCCCGCCCAAGATAATCAAATATAACGCTGGACACAAGTACGCACTACCCATGACAAACAAGGTTGATTGACATGCTGACAACCCCAAAACACATAAAAGACGATTCAATCTAGAAGACTTATGAGATCTGACTCAAAACCCAACAAGAATAAGCACCCCACGACAAAAGAAAGCTTGCAAACAATATAAGGTAATCTACCTTCGGATTTCGTAAATCCAATCATTCATCGCATTAGTGCATTTAAACAAATTAAATAACTATTTTCTTGCACAATCACATAAGGGTTTGAATGTTTGTTTGATTCTTGTGGACACAATACAAACGATAGAATTAAATCAATCATTCTTTGCTAAACCATAATTTCCTATATCTAGTTTTCGTCTATTCCTTTACAAATATCTCATATATAAATTAAATACTTCTTCTCTTTTAAGGAAATAAATCACCTTTTAAATATACATACTCATATCTAATTACATATATATCTTTAAAATATATATATAAGTAATATTTAAATTCAAATGATAATTACTTAACCCTTTATTAAAATATAATATACACATATTATAATATATATATTATATATATAAATAATATTAAATTATTATATATAACATATATATTAAAATATATATAAAAATTATATTTTAATTCATAAAATAAAACTTTAAATTCAAAATTTTCATATTATATATATAATATAAAATATATTATAAACTTTATATTTAATAAATATAATAAATATAATATATATAAAAAAAATACAAATATATATTAAATGTAATATATATAATATATATTATATTATATTATACTATATATACTACATTATATATATATATATATATATATATATATATATATATATATATATATATATATATATATATATATATATATATATATATATATATATATATCAATATAACATAAAGTTCGAACCCTAAAAGAAAGGTCAACGTCGAAGTTAGGGTCGCACCCTGCTCTAACAGGGGACGCAGCCTCCGTTGCTGGGGGTTGTGGCCTATGTGGGCAGCGACGGCGCTGCCTTCATAGGCCGCCATCCCCAGCCGTGGGGGCTGCCAGGGGTTGAAAACCCCTTCTTCATACCCTTCACGGGAATAAACAAAATGACTCTGCCCCAAAAAAAAAACGACGAAAAAAAATGACTGGTAAAAAAAACACAGTCATAAAATATGACCTCCCAAAACTTCAAACGAAAAATTTTGAATTTAATAAATACATGTATTTTTATATATATGTATATATATGTATAAATACATATCAACTGGTATATATATATAAATACACACAAAATAGCTTCATAATTTGATTGAGAAACTACATTCCTTCAATACCCAAATTGGGCAAACTCTCAATCTAAGAAACAAAATGAATTTCCATTGAATCTCCATAATCTAACACAATAATTTCATGATTTCTCACAAGTTAAAAAAGAGATTTTCCCAACACACAAATTTTCATAATAACCATTTGAATCATTCAAGTTTGTTTCAAATTTCCTATTGATAGTTTGAGGATAAATTCTAGTTCATATTATTTTCACAAAATTTTTGAAAAGCTCCTTTATTCAAGTTTGAATGGTGATTCCAACATGGGTTTTGAATCAAAATTTGAATTCCAAATCTAAATTGAATCATTTCAAACAAAATTGCTAAAATAAGATTGCATAATGAGGGAAAACATGGAACCTTTTGTTTTTCTCCAAGCTTTTTTGAATCCTTCAATGGAGGTTGCTCTCTTTCAAATATTGCTTCCACAAATCTTTCCAATCCTTCTTCAAAAATCTTCTCCAAAAAAATTCCAAGTTTCTTTTTGCTCTCCAAAATTACCAATTTCAAAAAAGATAATTCAAAAAAGAAAATGAATTTCCTTATGCCCTCTCCTTCTCCAAATTGTCAAAAAACCCCTAATTTTGAGTTCACCCACCATAGTTATTGCTATTTTGGATATTTTGGATATTTTCATTTTTGACAATTAATAAAACAATTCTATTTCCCCTTTCAAATTCATAATATTTATTTAAAACAAAATTCTATTTGCACCCCAAATGACAATTAAATTCCCTTTCTTTCACAAAATTGAATCTAACAATTTACATTTAAAAAAAAAACACTTTTAATTTATTTTATTACAAGAGGAATGCAAGGCAATTTTCCATCTATTTATTTTTCTTGATTTGCCTCAAATTTAATAATACTAACATAATTAATTTAATTTACTTAGTCAATAAATAAATCTAATGCATGATTAGATTAATTTATTGATTGAATTAAATTAACTAATTAAATAACAAGCACTCCTTTATGCATTTTGGCAATAAATTTAAATAAAGCAAATACCATTGCACTAGGAAATTTAATCACGCAAGCAAGGAGAGACGAGACGAGAAGGAAAATAACTTATCCCAACTAACAACCCGACGACACACTATGGCTAGGGTGATGTCACGACACAGAAAACCAAGCTACTATCTCCCAATCGTTTTCCATTGAACAAGGGACATGCTCAGACCTATAGAATCAGGTGGAGTCAATGTCCTGTACCTCCATCCTGTGCACAACATGAGTGTCGAACATGCATATATATATAAATATTAAAACACACCGTGAAGAGGAAATCGCGGAATCATAGGGCACTCGCATGCGAGTGATGTGATCACGTCCCCTTCACCAATACAATATCGCTAACTGACGCCTCTAATCATCAATAGTATAATCAAAACATAAAGCATCAATAATTCACATACATGATAATTTTAATCCATAACATGAAATAGTAATATCATCTTATTAAAGTACCATCACATCAAAACATAATATTTACATCGCTTAACAATTAGCAGTCAAAAGTAACCAAGTTATAACCAACGTGCTAACAAAGTAAAACATACATAATGAAAATTGTTCGATCAAAAGAACAAAATGGAGGGGTGTTACATGAAAAGTGTCATCTTTGATAGCTTGTTTCTACTCTGCAGTTGCTCACTTTAGTGTATAAATAGAGGTGATTTCTACTTCATTTGGGATGCATATCTACATTCTTGTGATTTTTTGAGTTATTATTTTTTGACTTTCTAAGTTGAGAGAGTTTTTTAGAGTGATGAGAGGATTTTGAGACTAAGATTTTTGGTGAAGAAGGAGAAGGATAATTGGGAATTTCTTATTGATTTGAGAAGGGTGTGTTAGGAATCTAGTTTGACCATTTGGAGCATTGCATTAAAAGGCATGTTTATTTCTACTCTTTTATACTTTTTATGTATTTGAAAACATTGTGTGACATTGTTTGTCTTGTTCGGGAAATTAGTTCAATTGCTTATTAGGGAAAGGTTAATTTATTCCTATGTGAAAGTGAAAGAATGTGTGATATACTTAGTGTAAGGACCTTTATTGCTTGAAGACTTTGTACATATTCCATATTAAGGAATGGGTGGTCATAGTGGGATTAAATACTGTGTTATGGATAGAGATTATATAGCTAATGTTTAACTTAGTTAAGTCTTGGAGTTACTTTGATTTACTCAGTAGATGTGTCTTAGATGACATAGAGGTTATTCTTGGGGTTAAGGTTACTCCATGGTGTAAGGGGATATCCTATGCATAGGTTATGAATGGTCAACTACAAATCAAGATAGGAAGGTGGGTGAGAGTGTGACATCCACTCCATAATTTTGGGTGTTGAATACTTTGGCCAAAGTAGTGTAATTTTCCACTATTTACACTATTAGTTCATAGTAATCCAAATTTACACACTAGGTAGGGAATTTCATATGAGTAGTTTGTAGCCATTATATGACAAATCTAGAAACTTTTAGGACATACTACCATGCTCAGGGAAGGTCAATGTTATTGTGAGGTTACCAAACCAATCTCTTCATCGAAGGGTAGGGCCATCTTACCAAGTTTGGTAGATGTGCAAGGGACCACAATTAGTCCAAGGTTGGTGGAAAAATGCTTCAGCGATGCTTCTCCTCATCTTTTGGTGACCAATATTTAGTGGAGGGTACTTGGACCATTTGTACATCTAATACCAACAATATCAATGGAGCCTTGTATGTGTTTTGTATCCATTATGATGGAAAGAATGTAAAAAATAAATGTTATCATGAAAGTATGTACTAAGAAATCTATACAATGGAAAGTTGTAATACTTTGATATAATGCAATTGGGAATGTTTGGAATGATGTTTATTTCAAATGTGCATGCTATATTTATATTTGAAAGGAAAAAATTTATTGCTCATAATGGTTAGATGCTTAAAAATATTTACTTGAGGTTAAAACATAGGAAATTTATTATGTAGAACAATAGGCATGTTACATGTGGTACTAGAGCTACCAAGTTCATCTCTGGAACCTATGTGCTCGCTATGTTTTCCCTTCCAACATTATGAGTCTAATTTTTGGAAATTCTTGTGCTAGGATGGTGTGTCTCAAGTTAACTGCAAGAAATTCAGTGATAAAAAATAAGCACTACCTATAGGCCAAGAAGGAAAAAGAAGGCCTTGTTCATACCATAGAGGGAACCAACCATGACAACACCATTTGGCTAAGTGATACTGAGACTATTAGTCACCCCCTTTCACGAATTAGTCAAGAGAGATGAAGCCAATTTCAACAACTTACCATCTGTAACTTCTCTGGCTAAGTCAAACTCATTATCACTATCTAGGGATATACCCTCGAAATGTAGTATTAATCCAATGTTGATATTTAGGAACCCTTGTGTAGTACCTTTGGCTGAAGTTATTATTATAGCCTCTAGTGGTGAATTGAAGGGATATGTTCCCCAAATCTATGTATCAGAAGATAAATATGAGGGTTACTATCCTTTTTGGGATAGAGATGAGCAAAAATTAGAGGGTTACATCCCACATAGTTATGTATCTGAGAGTGAATCCAATGGATACCCTCCTCTTGAATATTTAAATAGTCATTCTATGTAAAAGAAAGAATATTGAAATCCTTATGAATAAATGAAAAGTTATTTTATTTATCAAAACTTGTGTGTGAGATCCTCAATGAAAGTTTTTATGTATGAATATTATACTCTTTTGGAATGTTTTCAGTACATAAATTAAGCCATGATAGGATCTAATTAAAGATGAACCTCCAGGTATAAATTTTACATGATACAATGGCTAGGACAAGAACTAATCTTGGAGGGAGTCAAGAAGTTGGACAAGGTCCGGATAATGTCGAAGCTAAGTTGGACCATCTTCTAGCAATCATGGATGAGACTAATGCAAGGATAGGAAACCTTGAACAAGAAGTGAGGGGAAAAGAAAGAGAGGAAGAAGTCCCACACAATGAAAAAGAAGAAATTCCCAACAATGAGGAAGAAGGGGAGGATTCTTGAAACCATACTAAAACTAGTGATCAAGACACAATCATATTTTAAGGGAATTAGAAGAAATTGATTAGCAACTAAGTTATATAGGGATATGAGAAAAAATACCCCTCCTAAATTCAAAGGAAGTACCAGCGAAGAATAATATGAGGCTTGGTTAATTCAAATGGAGAAGTATTTGAAATAAGGAACTTTTAAAGGTCACTAAAGCTGTGTGGGGAGCTTTCTAGTTAGAAGGAGAAGCCTCTAATTGGTGGATGAACAAGAAGATGGAACTTGGAATCAGTTCCTTAAAGTTGACCTGGAATGAGTTTGTTCATATTTTTCAAAAGAGGTGGTTACCCCAACTCTTCTTTGATCAAAAGCTCATTGATTTCCAAAATATTAAGCAAGGAGATATGTTAGTAAATGAATATTGGGAGAAGTTCACTTGTCTCTTGAGATATGTACCAATGTATCAATAAGATGGGTGATTTCATATCAAGAAGTTCATTATGGGTTTGCATGGCCAAATAGGTGGAGAAGTGGATGTACATGGTCCAACCACCATGGACCTAGTATATGAGAAGGAAATCAAGCAAGAGAAAAATTTCAAAGCCATCTCGAACTATCGAGAGAGGAATCAAAAGAAGTTCAGTGGGTCTCAATTTAATCAAGATCCAAAGAAGTTTAATTAGGGGTAGGAATTTTAAAGGCAAGGGGACAAGGGACCTCACAATAATTAGAATGAGCCAAGAAGGGATTTCTGAGGAAATAACTCCAATAGTGTCGATAGTGGTAACTATAACAAAGCTGGAGGGAATGGTGGTAATTGTGAAAGGCTAGCAAAAAGGAGAGGACCAGCAAGAGGATGCTTTATATGTGGTGGGGATCATTTTGCTAATCAATGTCCCAAAAAACATCAAGTTCAAAACCACAAGGAAATTCACTTCCTCCTCAACGGGTTGTGTTTCAACAAAGGATCCATGCTGTAGTGGACAATGGGTAGGAAAAATACTAGATCACACCAATAGAAACTCTTTTTTTTTTTTTTTTAAAGAAAATAGACAAGGCAATCTTGCATTCAAAACTCAAATCTTGATTCATATTACAATATTCAGATTTTGATCATCCAGATCGCACAAAGCGCAGGAGAGAGCATAAGTCTGATACACACTAGACTCTTACTAAAGACAGGAACTCTAAGCCAACTTGTTGTGTTTTTTAGAAGGCATCTTTGGGGTCCTCTTATAGGAAGAGACTGGTTCCACCAAAGCAAAGCTTTTACCCTCTATTTTACAAAAATTGAGTTCCGTCAATAGAAAAGAGACACGTAAGAGCATCTTATCCATAGCAACACCAAAAAGGTAAATGCATGAACATGGATAAGAACCAACCGACAAACTTTTTCATAGCCATAATTAAAGGCGTGAACAGAAAAAGTAGACAACCGTGATTAGGACACATGTCACGTACATGTCAACTTTACACCCAAAAGTCACTATGGGGTTCTTGCTTTTTGAATAGGGTTGCTTCCTATTGTCACATCTTAACGTGGGTGACATCACGGCACAGACAAGCCCTTGTGCTAACAATTTTTAGAACGGAATGGGATCTAAGAGATCGTCTGGTAGTTCTTCAAAGACACGTTCCCAATCTTCATTTCTTTCATTGAAGACATGATCGACTTGAACCATGTAATCTTGTGAATAAGCAATATCTTGTTCAAGCCTAGAAATCATCAATGCTGGCTGCAGATGTATCTCCATATTGTGGATCTTTACTTGTGCTTTCCACTACTGTCTGAGAGGGTAGAATTCCAATCTGGGGAACCTGTATCCTGATCTTGGAAAACACATTAAATAATGCGTTAAATCGTTACAAATCTTATGACACAGATTAGGATATAAAAGATTAAAGAATTCTTCCATATCAGAATTAAACCTTGCACCAATTAAATCTGCATAATCTTCAAAGGTGTCTTGATCAAAATAAATTCGAGTTATTAACCCAAATTTTATTCCCTTTAAAATATTCATTTTACTGGCTTTAGACCAGTTCATCCCAAAGAGACCTTTGATTCGCAGATGAATAGCACTTCTACCACACCAGAATTTTATTGGGGCCATAGCTAATCCAAATGTTTCTTTGAATTCAACTTCTTCATCAGGATCAACTAGAGATTGGTGATGGTATGTGATCAAGTTCTGGAGATTTCTGAACCATTTATTCAAGAAATAAGATTCTAGTAAAGTAATCACTATTTCTTTTGGAAGAGAGGGAAGAGATATGACATCTCTTTCAACATGTACCATGTACATTCCTGTTCCATCTGATCTATACCAATCTGGAGATAGGATTTCAAGATCAGTGTATATTGAACCTGCCATTTCCCTGGTTAGAGTATCTGCAAGAGGGTTATTTTCTCCTTTAATCCATTCAATGTCAAAATCATAACTGAGAAATTCAAAATACCACCTTGCCACCCTACCCTGAGCTATATCTTTATTTGGTTTCTTCTTTAGCAGGCTTCTCATAGCTTGACTGTCAGTTCTCACAGTAAAATGAACTGGTTTAAGAAATATCTTGAATTTGTCTAATCCATTTTTAACTGCGAGAATCTCTTTTTCATAAATGTGATATCTGCCTTGAGTGTCAGTAAAAGTTCCTGATCTGTAACCGCAGATATTCTTTTTACCACTTTCGTCTTCCTGTATCAAAACAGCTGACCAGGTATTATCAGAAGCATCAGTATATAGAAAAAGTGGGAGTTCTAATACTGGATTTTGTAAAGCGGGCAAAAATTGACATTTTGCTTTAATCCTTTGGACTGCTTCTGTTGCATTATCAGACCATCCTTGCTGACCATCTTTGATATGAGCTTGTATCAATCTTCTATCTTCAGCCAATCCTTTATAAAAAGGGGAAATATAATTCAAGCATCCCAGAAACCTTTGAATCTATTTCTTGTTTTGTAGTATATCTGGAAACTCTTGAATTCTTTGCAATATGTGGGGCTGAAGTAAGATCTGACCATTACTCATATGTAGACCAAGAAAATCTATTTGGTCTTGTCCTATAACCAATTCTTTGCGGTCAGGCATATCCCATGCTTCTTTATAGCTGTGAATAAGGCTTCTAAGTGCTGCAGGTGAAGGTCCACTGAATCAGAAAATATTAAAATATCATCAATATAAACAGCACAAAAATCTTTTAAATTTCTTAATGCCTGGTCCATTCACCTTTGAAAGTAAGCTGGTGCAGTGCATAGACCAAAGGGCATTACATTCCATTCAAATAGTCCTTGAGGAACTGAGAATGTTGTTTTATACCTATCTGATTCTTTAACCTTGATTTGCCAGAAACCTGACTTGCAGTCGAATTTTGAAAAAACCTTTTTATTAGCAGCCCTTCTGATTAGATCAGTACTAAATGGGATAGGATAATTAAATGGTAAGATAATATCATTGAGAGGTTTATAGTTTATACACAACCTCTTTTTGCCTCTGATTTGCTCTGCTCTCTTGTTTACTAAAAATGTTGGGCAAGCAAAGGGGCTTTTGCTTGGACGAATGAAGAGTCCATCTAATAATTCTTTCAACTGCTCATCCATTTCTGAAGTTTCTGTAGGGCTCATAAGATAAGCAGGTTCATGGGGAATAACCGACATGCATTCTGGTCTTATCTGAATTTCACAGTCTTCGTGTTCTTGAGACCAGAATTGTAGTGGATTAAGACTACAGCAATTCTTCTCAAATTTTTGCTTTACTTTGAGAAAGATATCTGTATCTTTTTCTACTACTTCCTTTTCTGATTCCTTCTTTTTCCTGCTATTGTCAAATTTGTGATTAACAATTTTAAGAGCAGGTATTTCTAACTGACCTTCTTCATGCCTGAGGGCAATCTTATGTTTCCAAAACTGAAGGGGTTCATATTTTGTTAGAAATAAGAATCCTAGAAGAACATCATCTTCTAAATCATTGTATTCAATGAAATCAGTAATGAATGTTTTACCCATGATTTCTATATGGACATCTTGTGCGTATCTTCCCATGTTGATTCTTTCACCATTAATGGCGTAGCTCTGTGGAATATCTTTTCTTTCTTTCCAGTAATGGGGAGGGATAGCATTAGTTTTTGCTAATGACCTGGAAGATCCTGTATCCACAAAAGCATCAAGTGGGATTTTCTTATAACCAGGAAAACAAAAATTTACTCTTATGTAATTTCCATGGTTTGCCAAAAGTAAAGAGCAAGAGCTTTCTTTTCTTTTATGTATGAGGCTATTGCTGCTGCTGCTAGCTTCTGATTCTGCAGATTTATTTTCTTGATCTACTTTAAAAAGTAAATCTTTTATTTCTCCCACCTCTGCAGAGAGATTTCTGATCTCTTTCTGTTGTTTAAGAAGAAGTCTCTTACATTCTGCAGTATCATCTAATAAGAGATCAAACTTCTTAAAAATACCTATAATATCAGGATCATCGGAGGAGAATCTGTGTTTGGACTTTGAGGAGGAAGGTTTATCCACATGTTTTTGCCAAGGAGGCACTTTATACCCATGTGGTTCTAGATCATCCTTAGAAGGTTTTTGCTGCAGTTTGAGCTGCTTTTCAGTTTCAACTTTATCATCTTCTAAACTCTTTAGTCTAGAAAGATGTTGGTGAACAGCCTTCTTTCTTTCTTCTCTGGTTCCTGTCAATTTGTAAGGGTCTTTAGACTTTTCAACTTGTATCTGGATCTTGAGATCAGATAAATTTGATTTTAACAAAGAAACAAGAAAGTCTTCATTAGTGTCTGAAAGTTCAGACGAAGAGCTAGAAATGGACAAATTTTTTGAGTGTCTATTTCTATCCTTTAAACCCTTGAATTTCAACATGAAATTCGATTCAGGAACTTCTTCAACTATTTCATAGAGTTGTTGAAGATCTGTAAAATGGCTTGTTTTGACCACTTCCCATTCTGGGTTGTCTCTTTCAAAGACTGCATAAATCCTTGTACCAGGATTTAATTTCTTCGGACAATTTGTAGCATAATGGGGTCCTTTGCAGATAAAACATTTTATATGTTTTGGAACAGAATGATCCTTTTTATGTAACAAAAATGGAGGAGTTTTATGAGATCTCCTTCTTTTATAAGGAATTTCTTTGTAATTCCTTTTTCTTGAATGACCATGTTTACTCCTTTTGAAAGTAAACTCACCTTCATGGTATCTATGCTTTGAGCATTTATTGCACCTACATCTACTTCCACATTTATTCTTTTTGAACTGTTTTAACTGCTGAAAATCTTTCAGCTGATTGATCGGAGGAAGATCACAAAATTCCTTTAAATTACATGTGTAATTGTATTCTTCCTTATTCATCTGTAGAGAACCCAAAAGACATTGTTTCTCTAACTTATATCTGATCAATCTTTTGACAGTAGGAAAATTTACATCATCAAGCTGCTTATTATCTTTTCTGATAATATAATCCTGAGCCCATGCACCCAAACCACAAGGAAGAGAATTTAAATAATACTGCTTGGTGGTTAAGTCATGCATTTTATTTGCTGCTACCATGTAAGATTCAAACATTCAATTATAAGCATCAAACTTAGCTAAGTTCTTAAGCTTCATAGATTGCAGAATCTTATTAGCTTCTAGGGCTTGATTTGATATGTCATCATAGAAGAGATCTGTTAATAACCATTTGAACTCATCAAAACCAGCTTGAATAATATCATCTTTTCCTATATTTGTCGGATCTACCAAAACAGGATCTGTAGAGGAAGTAGGAGTAACTTTAGGCAATGGGCCTATATCTGGTAGATTGTTCCACCAGTTTCTCAATTTGCCAGCCATGAGTCTGACAGAGTATAGAACTTTTGCAGGGTCAGTCCAAGTACCGTTTCTATCAAACAGATTTTCTAAAGTGTCTGTCCAGGTACAGATGGCTTCATAAGGATTGACCAATTTGTCAATGTTTAGAATATAGCCACTTGAGGCATAAGGACGCAGTTGCTCTGGCCTTAAATTTTCTGATACTGGATCCTGCATTTCAATATCCATTGAGAGTTTTTTCATTGACTCCCAAGGTTTTGTCTCTTGTAAAACTTTATAGTTAGAGAGATCTAAAGAATTGTTATCCTCACTAGAAGAGGAGAAAGAATAACTATCAAAAATAGTTAAACTATGAACATCTGAGGAATCAGCATTAGATTCTTTATTTGCACAACTAGGTTCATCCATGAAAACTGGTTCTTCTTGTTCTTCTTCTATGCCTAATTCTTCTAGCCAGTCTTTTTCAACAACAAATTTATCTTTAGTGGCTAAAGAATGTTCTTTTATTTTAGGCATATCTGCATGTAGAGATGCTTTTCGTATTGAAGCTTTTCTTGAAGAAGTAGTCATATCCTTTTCTTCACGAAGGGGTTTCCTTCTTTGGATCATAACCTTTTGAGAGGGGATTACCTTTTCTTTTCCCTTTTTTATCTTTTTCTTCTTCTTCTGAACTATCTTTTCCAGCTTGTGCTACCCTGATCTTTTTTGTATATAATCTGACTTTTTCTAATTTTCTGGCTACCGTATTTAGGAGTATCTGATTTTCAGAATGAGCTGATCTCCTAGAGGTTTCATTAACCTGTTGGTCTCCATAGATATGTGTCAGATAATTCTCTTGATGTTCTTGTGAAGAGATGGTTCTCTTAACACTGTTATGAACTTGAGTAACATCATAGTTAACACTGGAAATGTCATTTGACAAAGTTCCACAATAATGCTCTACATTTTTAAGAATTGAAAAATGTTTTTGCTGATCTTCAGAAACTATATCTAATTTAGTAACAGTATCTAATGACTGTTCAGCAGAGGATCTTAGATCTACTGCCATATCATCAATGTTATCTTGGGCAGAAATCATCCACTGAGAGATCCAATTTCTCTGAGCTTCAGAACTTTTTTGCTTCTTTCCCAAGTCTGTATGAAGTCTAGCTTCATAATTTCCCCATGATCTTTTCTTAGGATTTAAGACTGTAAAAGTCTCAGAAGTGGGCCACCTGCCTGGTTCATAACTTGTAATCTCCTGTTCCTGATGATTTAACTCCATCTTGTATTTGTGTCTCTTCTCTGAATTTTCCCTTGGAAGTTTAGACTTCGGGAGCTTTTCTCTGATCATACAGCTTTTCTCATTCATCTTTGTGAGCTTGATTCCTTTACCTTTCTGATCTAACTGCTGATCATTCTTTGAGGTCAAAGAAAGTCTTTTACTAACTTGCCTTGCAAGTTGGTTTATAAGTTTAGGATTTGAACTTAGATCAGAAGATAATGTTCTAGAGAGACGTGGAATGTCAGATGGTTGTTTATGTAAGGGGAACTGGTTAAGGTTAGAACCTATTGACTCTTCGGGTTTATAATCAATAAATGGTTTGTTAGAAGTACTAGGAAAATTGCGGGATAAAGAATAAGATTTTGATAATCTAGAGGAAGAACCACTAGATGAAGCTTCAGGTTGTATAAACAATGATTCATTTGGTAGAGTATGCAAATCAATACTCGCAAGTCTTCTACTTTGCTGTCTGGGTTTTCCTGATAGAAAACTGTTGGAAGACGTTGGAAGTTTTTGGAATTTTGGCTGGGTCTGATTGATGAGAGTTTCAATGACAGGGAAACCTATATCAAATCCAGTTGCATCAATATGTCTACCATACTCATCTACATTAGAATTTGCTTCAGTATAACTTACCCCCGCAGGAAAAATGGTATTAAGTAATCTATATACACACCTACCACCTATAGTAGCATACACAGAGTCGGGTTGTAAAACAACACCTTTAACTTGTAAGAGGAGGCAGAAAGCAGATTGGACATACTTATCGTCAAGGTTTATGGTGAAGTTAGGTCTTACAGATAACAATGCATCACCACCCTTTTGTTCATCGGAAGATTTTACGAATCTACCTCTGAATTGACTTATTACTGCCTGATCCCATATTCTACAACGAGTGTCTATGAGAGTTCCAAAATATTCAGCACCTATATCAAAGTTAAAATGGGGATGTAGAATAATATCTACCAAAGAAAAATGAACATGAAAAAAGCCTTTTTCTTTCCATCGTTTGATATCTTCAGGTAGAAGAAATGGAAGATAGACTGGACATATACCAACACCAGAAACTTTTAAGTTGATTTCTGATTGTCTTACACTATTCATAGTTCTTGCCTTAATGCCTTTCTCAGGATAAAGATCTGAAATCTTTATATCAGGGAATTTGAAATTGCCATTATTATCTACTAACTCATCTTTATCTTGGAAGTAGTTATGAATAACACTAGAAAGAGATCCACTTGCATTCATTGAGCGCTGACTAGCCATTATAGAGATTTAGAACTTACTTGGAATCGCCTTAAATCCGTTCACTGCTACAATTTCCGACTCACTGCTCACCCTTAACGCCTATCCTTCGGCTCAACAGGGATTTACGGTCTTACTGCGGGTCCACAGCTACTGGTGATAGCTTCTTCCTTTTTGGACGTTACTCTTTTATGAACTCTCCAGAAAACTCAATGGGGCAATGCCTTTTCTAAGACCCAAACTAATGCCAAGATGAAAACAATAATTATGCAAGCAATTTTGACAAACAAACTAATTCCTGATGGACAATATACTTGTCTGAAAGTATCCTGAATTTGAGATTCAATATCGGGCATTATAAAACTTAGGCTCTGATACCAATTTGATGTGGATTACAAATGAGACAATCACTGAGTAAAATGATATATGCCAAAACCAATCACACTAAGGAAACACACGATAAAGATCCACAATAGACAAGGCAATCTTGCATTCAAAACTCAAATCTTGATTCATATTACAATATTCAGATTCTGATCATCCAGATCGCACAAAGCGCAGGAGAGAGCATAAGTCTAATACACACTAGACTCTTACTAAAGACAGGAACTCTAAGCCAACTTGTTGTGTTTTTTAGAAAAATACTAGATCACACCAATAGAAACTCCAAGTACTTTATTTCCATACTTATTGATACTGGAGCCACTGAAATTTTTTGTTTCACTTAGAGTAGCTAATTAAATTTCTAGTAAGGTTGTTTTTATGGAAAAATCTTTGGTTTTAGGATATGTAAACTAGGTAAGAGCAATAATGAATCAATGTTTATTTGAGGAAAGGGTTGAAATTCCATGTTTCTCAACAAAAGTAAACTTGTACGTAGCACCCTTAGGTTCTTATGATGTCATTATAGGTATGGATTGACTATGGAAGAATAGAGGTAAATTGAATTACCATGCTAAAACCATAGAATGCTTAGATGATCTAGGTAACCAAGTGTCTTTGCAAGGAACACCTAGAGAAGTGAAACTGCGATAGATTTTAGCTGTGCAAATGCATAGAGCGAAAAAGAAGGGTTGCCAACTCTTCACAGTTAAAATGGATAAACTAGATGATGCCATAAATTGTGAACCTCAAGATTCTCAAGAAGTTGAAGAAGGAGAAGTGGTGGAATTTGGAGAAATGGATATGAAGAAGTATCATATCTTAAGAAAATTTGTGGATGTCTTTCTAGAAGAACTACTTGGATTACCTCCCAAAAGAGTATTTGATTTCTCCATTGACCTAGTAATAGGATCAGAACTAGTATCCAAAGTACCCTATAGGATGACTACAATGGAATTAATGGAGATAAAGGCACGGTTGGAAGAGTTGTTGTCTAAGGGATTGATAAGACTCAGTGTTTCACCTTGGGGAGCACCAAGGATCTTTGTAAAGGAGGATGGTACCCTGTGCTTATGTATAGATTATTAGATGCTTAACAAAGCTATGATAAAGAATAAGTACACATGTTGCCACATATCGATGATCTTTTGGATTAGATGTGAGGAGCGACAATGTTTTCAAAGATTGATTTGTGATTTGGTTATCACCAACTAAGGATTAAAGACGAAGACAGTTTCAAAACTACTTTCATGACTAGATGCAAAAATTATGAGTTCATAGTCCTACCATTTGGAATTACGAATGCACCGATAGCATTCATGAACCTAATGAACAATGTATTTAGAGAATGCTTAGATAGGTTTGTATTAGTTTTCTTGGACGATATCTTAATCTATTCCAAGAATGAAGATGAGAATTGTAAACATTTAGAGATACTTCTCCAACGGTTAAGAGACAACAAGATATATGGAAAACTCTCTAAATGTGCATTCTTTCATAAGGAATTATAGTACCTGGGTCACGTAATTTCTGCTAAAGGGATTGAAGTTGATCCAGCTAAGATAAAGGCGATGCTTGAGTGGCTAGTGTCCAAGAGTGTACTAGAGGTTAGAAGTTTTATGGGTTTGGTTGGTTACTATAGGAAGTTTGTTGCAAAATTTTATAAGATAGCTTTTCCTATTACTTCATTACAAAGGAAGGGTAAGAAATTTGAATGGTTACAAAAATATCAAGCAACATTTGATCTACTCAAGCAAAAGTTGACAACCACACCGATTTTGAAGGTACTTGATATAAAGGGAAACTTTATTGTCATCATGGATACATCAAGTGAAGGATTAGGAGGAGTTTTGATGCAAGAAGGGAAAGTCATAGCACATGAATCTAGAAATTTGAAGCCCTACGAGAAAAATTATGCATCGCATGATTTAGAGTTAGCGATAGTTGTTCATTCATTGCAAATGTGGAAACATTATCTGATGAAAAGGGAATAGCTTGTTAAGTTATTTTATGAATTTTCTTGTCTTAGGGGTTAAAAGTGTTGAGTCTCTTTGTGATGTGTGAGTTCTTCTCTATGTGACTATATTTAATCGATGGGATATATACATAAAAAATGTATATGTGTGTGTGTGTGTCAATGATAAATAATACACTTGAGTAAATAGTGCATGAGTATACACAAATAGATGTACCTATGCATGCTCATGGATGGATTACCCATATGCATGGGAATATCAATTAGACAAGGTGACATATATATACACTTTGTGTATATATGTCAATCGATATGACTGTTAATATATGTGTTTAAATAACAAGGCATGATATATATATATAGTATATGAATACACACACACACACACACATATATATATAATAGCATACACGTATGTATTGATGTAATGGAAGCGTACATACTAGTATATATATACATATGTATATATATGTATATATACACATGCATCAATATATGAAATATGAGAATACAAATGTGTATTCATATATCAAATAATGCAATTCTATAAACTTGTAAATTGAGATATATATATACATATATACATGTATACATAATACATTGTGTGTGTGTGTATATATATATATATATATATGTATATTATATATATTAAAACATATATAGGTAAATGATATCAAATAGCACAAAGATATTATAAAGCATATAACTTATATTGAATATGGACATTGTAATATGGGGAGAACAGAATGGAAAGGAAGGAAAATATGGAATGGAAGGAAATGGAAGGTGGAATGGAAGGAATGGAAAATAGTGGAATGAATTCTATGAAAAGGAGCCAAGACCCCCTAAACCGTGATAAATTCCTTTTGAAGCAAATCAAAATAAGAGAGTTGGTCAAATGATAAGTTGGCTAAATAGAGTCAATTTGTAGAAGAAAATTACTCATCACAAAGAGACTCAACATTGTAAACCTCTAAACAAGAATATTCACAAATAAACCACAAGCAAGACTAAAGGTAACTTACTATTCCCAAAGCTATTGTCCTGACTCTACCAAACTAGAAGTGTGTGTGTGAAAGCTCATTTTAGGTCTTATCAAAGGTTAATCAAGTCTTCCTGAGACAGCCTCTTCGAAGCCTGATCATATTCTGACCAAACCTTAGTATAGCGGTAAGAGTCGTGCTAAAACGAATACATTCATTTGCATCATATATTTACAATCAAAAATCATTTCAGATGGTCAAATGAAACTTCCAAACATTTATTCTTCATATTTCCAAAACATGTCATGTCACCTCATCAAAGAATTTTCACCCCAACTAGGGTAAAAGTAAATGGGGTAGTAAATAATAAAGTGGGTGTAACAATATCGTCGCTTGATGCGCCGGAATTGACCTTTGGGAGATTACTATCGCCTCCCTCCTCCATCCCAGAATAAAACCAAGCTTTCCTACAAAAAGTGCCACAGACAAATATTTACTTTGGCCTACCATAGGAGCATTAAGATTCACCTTCCAATTCAGTTCCTCCCATAATTCAATAAGCATCAAATGTATTCCTTCAGCTAGCTCCACTCAGGATGATATAGGAGGAAAAACTATAGGTTCAGTCATGATATTTTATAAAGAAATGGTTCCAAAAAATTTATCCCACAAGCTTTTGCATTCTTAAACTCTTGACGTAGATTATACTTTATCAGTTGACAGAGGAATATTAGGATCATTCTACCTTGGAACAAATTAGTGCTTACTTTTATCTTTTTTGAAGTGAGACAAATAAATCTTGAATGGAAGCTATAGTCTACTCTAGGATAGACATTATCAAGGACCCTTTTAAAATCCTTTTGAAAAAAATTATTCTTTATTTAGGTATGTCTATTTGACATCAATCTATTGAATGTTAATAACTCCCCTCCTTTTCTATATTTTATAAATTTGGAAATTATTTTTCTACCAACTGCAAATCTAATATTTTAAAAATTATAGAGAATCTATAACTCTCTGAGGATCCATAAATTGGGTTGGATCCCTTTCTAAGGTTGAGGCAGTTCTTAATCATCCCCACCTTCCCTAGCTAGAACCCCCTCGCCAAAAATGGAAATGCTAATATGACTCAACCAAAATAAATCATGGAAGATGGAGAAATGATTGAATTGGAGGAGGACGTGGAAAAAAATTCCAACACCATCTACTTTATATCACAATAGGTGATAAAGAAAACTAAGACTATTTGTAGCCCTATAATAAGAAGAGGAAAGAATATGGGGGAAGAAGTCACTCTAGAAGATATCAAAGCTAGCTCTCAATTTATTCTCATCTCTGAAAATTAAAAATTAAAGTGAGAGGGGAAATTCCCCTCACAGGTGCCACAAAAATATCATCATGGAATGTCAAGGGCTTAAATTTCCTTAACAAAAGATGATTAGTAAAGTGTCACCTAGAGTTACAAAAACTAGATATCATACTTATATAGGAATATAAATTGAATTTTGAAGATGCAAGATAGCTCATTCAAAAATGACACAAATGGAAGGGCATTTTCACCTCAGCCTTAGGGTCATTAGTGATGATGCTAAATTTAGCCTCATAAATTGTATAAATAATGTACCTTATTTTTCTTATTTCCCCCTTGTTTCATATGTTGAATTATCATTTTCTTAAGAAGTTATTAATCAATTGAAATGAAACAAAATGAATAGCTTTGGTTTAATAATTATTAGTTAACATAATCTAAATTATAACAATATATTACAAAAAATATTTAGTTTTGGTTTAGCAAGATACTTTGGCATTTCTTTGAGGATTCTACTCGGGCCCAAAATTGTTCGATGATCTCCAAAGTGTTTGAATTCTAGAAATAATTTCATTAACTCTAGAGGCTACAAGCTCTAGAGAAGATGAGACAACTTATTTTCCTCAAATTATTGAATAAAATATACACTCAACAATATGGTTTCTCACCAAAATCCCCATGTATAGTAGCATGATAAAAAACCTAGTAATTATCCATCTTATTAATTGTAAAAATAACCTCTACTAGTGTTAGACTCTTTTTGGGAGTCGTCGTTGAACATATTTTCCTCAATTTATGCTTTAAAATAGACTTTGCATTAATTTTATAACAAAATTATGTATTTTCATTCAATTAAGACTCCTGATAGAATTTGAACAATGTGTGCACGTTTAGTGCATCACTATATTATAAGGATATATCATAAATAGTTAGAAACTTAGTGGTAATTAATTAGATATTAGTTAGTTGTTGTATTGTTTGTTATCAATGGTATCATATAGAAGATGAGGATTATCATTAATATTATTATCATTTTAGTTCAAGAAAATATAATTTAATTTTGAGAATGAATTGTGCGACATATGTGACAATTTTTTATTGTGAATGAAATAGTTTAATTTTCAATTCCTACAAAGGTTTGAATTGAATATGATGATTTAAAAGATGTTCCAATCTCTAGAGTGTTGGCCACTTGATCAAAGAGGAATAACATGTGTTACTATAGATAATTACTTAATGATTATTGTGTGAATATGTTGAAGTAATCATGGTAGTTTCATAATGTGTTTCTTGTAGGCATGCTATGTTAGTTATTATTATTCTTGCATGTGGAATGCTTAGGTTTTCAAGTACTATAAGGAAAGCATAGAAAATAAGAATTTTTTTTTTTTTGATCGGTAAAAGTTGATAATTTGTTAATAATAAAGGAAAATTACAAAGTAACTTCAAGAGTTAGCCCCCCCGGGCATTACAGCAAACAAAACCCAATAAAAAAGCTCCCCTGAGCACATAAGGACATTAAAATCCATAAAACCTTTACATCAAAAAACGGGGGAAATAAATGAAAATTGCACTGCCCACGCCTCCATGGCACCGTCCATCATGTTGCCTTCCAGAAAGAACCGCATCCAGCTAACCACAACAAAAACAAACATCATCGCGAAAGACCAAACAACGTTTTCGATTGCCACCTGAAGCCTGAAGATATGCTATCTATTCTCAGTTCTTCACCCTTCGCTTTCACCAGACTGCACCAAAACCGCCCTTCTATATTCCATAGCTTTTCCTCTCCTCTTTGAACCCTGTTTCAAAAAACCTTCGCAACTTCTTCCTTATACTCCAATTCCAGAAGCACTCCCACCTCGATGACGCCTCCTCCGCAAACCCCACTTCTTACGGGGAAACTGACAAGGCACTCATACATTCACCTGGCGTAAAGCCACAAGCAGACGATGAAGCTTTGTTTTTAACTTTTCCCAAGCCTCTGAAACTATTTGTTTATAAACCTCTTTATCTGTTCGCCATCTCCACCTGATAAACGATATCAAGCCTTCTTCTGTTGCCTCGTCCATATCTTCAATACCCTCTGAAACATCAAAACCAACCCCCAGGACAGCCCACTCCAAGAATGATTCTAGTTTTCCTAATAACGCTCCATCAAAAAGCTTGAGCAATACCCATTTAGTTTCCTTAACATCTTCGCCCAGCTCCATTTCCCACACAAAAACCATAGAAGCTATATCAGTATTTAGACGACCCTGGTGCGTCGCTTCCATGAAATGTGGGCCTAAAACCCCGACCACCGCATCCACTACCTCAATTCGGTGGACTTTGAGCATATGCTTCAAACGCTTCAATGTGGGAGGTCCAAAAAAACCTCTCTGCTGCAATTTAGTAGAAAAACCCCACATTGCCTCCATCTTTAGACACCACACACCAGACCGTCGCACTTGCACTTTGAAAATAATGAACCAATCTTTTCAAATTAGCACCATTTAAAATTCGGACCACTTATAGCTCACAACCTGGTACTTCCGCCGGCTGCAAATAAACACTAAAAAAGCAATTAGTACAAAACACAGAAAATATGGTTGAGAATGGGATACGCAACACAACCGCCTAAAATGCCATTTGTCCATTCTGTCCACCCCGTCCTTTGCCAGTGGGCTGTACGTTTCATCGACCTCACAACCATACACCGGACTACCACTTGAAGGGAGTAATTAACACTAGCAGTCCTTTCTCAAGAAAAAATAACAAAAAGCCACTCGCGACGTAAAGAGCCGCCATCCACAACCACCCCCACTAACAAGAGTCAATATGCCACAACCACCAAAAACAAGCAAACAAACCCTGCCACCTCATAAAATCAAAGAAAAAACAACACCAAAAAACCTCAACGGTCAAATTTACATCACATCCGCCATTATTTAAAAACAAAAACCCGCCACCCCAAACTCAAGGAATATAAATATTCCTAAAATCTTCAACTGACAAATTTTCAACTTCCGCAAAGGATACAACCCATTTGGAGAGAATATCCGCCTCCTTATTCCCATCTCTTTTTACATGACTAACCATAAAGTCTTCGAAAGATTCTAGACCTTGTACAACTGAATTAACATAATTTTGGAGATGCCAAGCCTTCGATTCCCCCAGTTTAATGGCTTGGATTATAATTAAAGAGTCTCCTTCTAAATGCAATTTCTTAATACCAAACTGCTTTGCCAATTTAACCGCCATTAGAGCAGCTTTAACTTCCGCTAAATTGTTTGTACCATCTTCAAGCTTTTTTGCTGCAACTGCAATTGTATTTCCAATATGATCCCTGAGAATCACACCTGCACCAGACGGGCCAGGATTACCTTTGGCTGCCCCGTCAAAATTTGCTTTAACCCACCCATCCAACGACTTAACCCATATCACCTTAGTAGTAGAATCACCTTCAGACATTACTTTAACCGAACCCAGCCAAGATTTGATTCGGATGCCAGGCCAAACCCTTTGAATTCGTCTATCCACCATAGAAAAAGGGAGGTGTTGATACTGAAGTTCAGATATTGCACTGCTCACAACCTCTTCAATACCGTGATCAATACGCCATAACACTCTTTGTAAAGATTCCTTTTTCTCTACAAAAATATGCCTATTTCTTTCTTTCCATAATTCCCAAATCACCAAGGAGGGCGACACCACCCAAATACAGGATAAAAAGGAACGAGGCATCTTACATGGCCAACTTTCAAAAACTTCACGCACTGTCCTTTGCATCGGACCTTGCCAACCCAGCTTATGTCGTACATGATCCCAACACTTTGAAGCCATTCCACACTGAACTAACATATGGTCAACCGTCTCCTCAGCCTTGTCACATAAAACACATTTAGAAGGGCCAGCAAACCCTAAACGTTTCCGCCTCTCACCAGTCAAAATTCTGCCCTTAACTGCTAACCAAGCGAAAGATCCTGCTTTTGGAAGAACATGTTTATTCCAACATAAGTCTTTCACCTAGAAAACCTCCCGCTCCAAAGCATCCAAAAGTTGATAGCCAATTTTAACCGAATAAGAACCTGAAGAAGACCCACACCAAATCAATTTATCTTCACCCCCAGAGATAAAGACCTTCCTACCTTGCAACAGCCTCTGCATAGTCTGGATTTGCTCCACAGAAAGACCATCCCCCACTACATCCTTCCACACCCACTCATTACCCATAGGTCCCTGCTTTAATGTCAAGTAATCTCGAACCTTCGTACCCCATATTTGGGAAAAGTACTATTTAAGAGCAACTAAATCAGGCCCTTCACCTATGTTTGGTAGACTATCCCAAGAATCCTCCCAGAAATTAGCTTTCACCCCATTACCAATTTTCCACGTAAGGTGATTGAGAATCACGGGTCTACAAGACACAATAAAATTCCAAATCGCAGAGCCTGTAGGAGGATTGCGAATTGTGAAATTCTATGATCCTCATTTGAATCAAGATATTTTTCCTTAAGAATTTTAACCCATAAAAGATCAGGATTTGCATAAAGGTTCCATACAAGCTTCGCCCCAAGAGCTTCATTAAGTAACTGCCAGTTCCTCAGACCAGCACCACCATTAACCTTAGCCCTACAAATCTTATCCCAAGCCAACAGAGGGATTTTGTCTTCTTCATTTGCCCCATTCCAAAAAAAAATTCTCATATGCTGCTCTATAGAGTTCAAAATTTTCTTTGGGATTTTCAAGCACATCATAGAATAAATGGGAATGGCAGAGATCACTGATTTTAGCAAAAGAATTCTACCAGCTGAGGTAAGCCATTTACTCTTCCAGCCTTCCATTCGCTTCATACAAGAGTCCACAAGGTCCTTCCATAAACAAGATTTATTCACCCCTCCAAATAAAGGGATACCTAAATACTTACTTGGCAGCGAACCAATCTTCATAGCAAGAATCCGACTAATGTCAATTTGGCGTTGGAGAGGGGTATTAAAAAAGAAAATTTCAGATTTTCTCCAATTAATGCACTGACCTGAAGCCAAACCATACATATCAAGTGTGTTCTTCATCACCCGGGCTTCTCTCAAAGATGCGTCCCCCAGTAAAAAATTGTCATCAGCAAACTGCAAGTGTGAGATAGCTTCAACCCCCTCTACCACCTTGATTCCTTTCCAAAGACCTTCAAAACATTTTTGAGAAATCAATCTACTCAGAACCTCTGCAAGAATAATGAAAAGAAAGGGCGACATTGGATCACCTTGCCTGAGCCCCTTGCCTGAACCAAAAAAACCTTGTGGACTACCATTAACCAACACCGAAAACCGCAGTGTACTAATACAGCTTTCCACCCATGCCCGCCAAGCCGCCCCAAAACCAAATTTCTCAAGAAATTTCAGCAGAAAGCCCCTATCAACCTCATCATAAGCTCTCCTTATATCCAACTTGACCAACATCTTCTCAATTTTTGCCATTCGCACTGAATGTATGGCTTCATGAGCCACAATAACCCCTTCAAAGATTGACCGATTCGGAGAAAAGCCACTCTGTTCAACAGAAATTACAGATTTCAACACCAATTTTAACCTGTTAGCAATTACCTTTGCAATAACTTTATAGATCGTATTGCATAAAGAGATAGGATGGAAGTCCTCAAAAGTATTGACCTCAGATTTTTTCGGAACTAAAGTGATGAAAGTGTTATTTAACTCCTTAAGAATCAACCCATTTTTCCTGGATTCTTCAACCACCTCCTTGATATCATTACCTAAAAGATCCCAGAATCTTTGAAAGAAAATAGCAGGGAAACCATCAGGTCCAGGGGCTTTGTCCCCCCTAGTCCAAACAAAGCTTTTTTCACTTCCTTTAAAGAGACCTCCGCCATCAACATCTCATTTTGTAAATCAGAAATATAGCAAGGAATAACACCCAACAAATTAGACAAAGAACCTGGACCGGAAGCCTTTGAGTTAAAGCCATCTGAGAAAAACTTAACAGCCTCCGAATTAATTTGATCCTCATTAGAAAGAGTTTCGCCCAAACCATTCTTTATAGACCAAATCTTATTGAAAGATCTACGCACCTTAACCGAATTATGAAAGAATTTGGAGTTCCTATCCCCATCTTTCAGCCATGTTTCCCTAGACTTCTGGCGCCAGAATATTTCTTCACGCGAAAGGACTTCAGAATATTCTTTGTTCAACTTCTGCTCCAGCTCAAAGTCCACCTCCCTCATCCCATCTTCGATAACCTTAGCATGCAAGTCTCTGAGATTTTCCTCAATCAACAGCTTCTCATTGAAATTTTTTTTGAAAGACTCTCAGTTCCACACTTTTAAACACTCTTTAACATATTGCAGTTTTTTGAAAAAGATAAACGCTTTACAGCCAGACCTTCTTGGAGCATTCACCCACCAATCCTTAACCAACTCTTTGAAATTATCAGCCCTAAACCACATTGATTCAAACTTAAAAGGGCATCTGTCCGGGGATGAATCCTCCTGAATCCTTAAAAAAACTGGATAATGATCCGAGCCAGAGATGGGAAGAATCTCCGCCTCACTCGTCCAGTTTACAGAAGCCCAATCACCAGACAAGAAAAACCTATCTAATTTTTCTGCAATATTTAAAAAACCTTTCCTTCTGTTTGTCCAAGTATAATCACCTCTCTTAAATTGGACTTCGCACAACCCATTGTTTAAAACAAAGTCACAAAAATCCTGTTGACTCTGTCCCGCCCAGCAAACGCCCCCAAATTTATCATACGGGTGCAGAATAGCATTGAAATCACCCCCCAGGATGAACCTGCTACCACTATTAGCATTTAAAAGCATAGAAATACCCTGCCATAAAACTTTCTTCTGAGCAACATTGCTAGGGCCGTAAATATTTAGAATAAAAAAGGAGTTTCGCAATTGACTAGATTCCACCTTTAGCCATTGCCAGTTTGAATCCTGTCTCACAACCCGGACATCAACCACACCAGCATTCCAAAGAATGCCCAAACCACCTGAAGCACCTTCAGCCCCAACAAAAGTGCTATTCCAACGAGCAAAACACCTTGAAAAAAGAGCAAAATCTAAATCTTTTACCTTTGTTTCTTGTAGCATTAACAAGGCCGGCCTCGTTTGATCAAGACACCTTTTGATCAAACGAATCTTGTCAAGGGCATTGCAGCCCCTGACATTCCAAGATAGGATTTTCATGGCTGTCGGGGGAAGGCATAGCCTTTCCCCAACCTTAATTTTCTTTGACCCGCAGCATTACCTGCCAGTTCCAGTCGCATTTTGTTAGTTTTTGGACCTCTCCTCCTCTTTTCCCCAAGCTTCACCTTATTATTATGAGCTACAGTTTAAACAATGGTTCTTTTCTCCACAATATCAATGTTATCTTGCAAACCCAGAAAATCACCCTCCCCCCTTCCTCCTCTGAATCAGATGCCGACGAAGAATCCTCCAAATTTCCACCGCTATCACGAACTCCTTCAAAATCTTTTTCTAGATCTCTTATAGGAGATATTGGGATATCCTTGAAAACTTTATCATCCAACTCATTACACTGGTCCTCCATCAATGAGTCATCACCAGCAACAGCCTCAGAGTCCGCCTGGATATGATTTACCAAAGCCAAATCATCTACTGGGTGCATCCCGATACACTGATCCTTCCACACTTCCAATGGGCCTTCCACCATCTACCTATACTCTGGAGCACTAGAGGTACCCAAAGTAGTATTGATAGAACCACAAACCTTTGAACCCACATGCTCCAAACCGAGTGAATCATTAAAAAGTGCTGTAGCCTCTAGCCTTGGTAAAAAAACATTCTCACTTCTAATTTCTTCCAATCCCATGGACATCCCCAATGTCGTATCCAAAGTAGAACCTTCCACATGCCCCTTAACTGGCTTTGTAGAGCTAACCGTCGAGAGGAAATGCGCTTGTGAGCCCAAGGATAACCCATTATTTGCTCCCGAAAAAATGGCATCTATTTCAGCTTTCAAAAAACCCTGACTTTCATCCACCTTCGAATTGGAGACACCCCAAGCTTCACCCAACACCCCTTGCAAATAGTCATCGCTTTCAAGAACCCTAACCTCTGAAAGCATAATTATTTCCTCCGACAAGGAATTTTGAGCAAGAACTTTTCCTTTATCATTTAGAAGGCAACCATTATTAGAGACAGATTTTCCAACACAACTCAAGCATTCAAAAGGGTTATCCACAACTTTTAGCTTCTGACGCCAAATTCCCTCTCCTGTGTGCAACTCGGTAGTTTCAGGCAAGGTGTGGATCCCCTGTCTCATTACACAGATCTTGGGGTAGATACTGAAGTTAGATTTATCCACCAACTCCTCAAATTTCACAAAGCTCCCTAACCTACTACCAATCCTTTTCAAGGTTTCCAGGTCCCAATATTCATGAGGAAGATTTTTCAGTTTTATCCATACCGAGACTTCCGTAAGAAACGTCTCATTAGGATTGAAGTTCGGAGTCCAATCTTTAATAAGAAACCCTAAACCTTCCATTTCAAAAGGGCCACTTTCAATGATCCAGTCTTTGTCTTGCGTTGATTTACAAATCACCAAATAAAAGCCTTTCTCCAACGTTTTCAGTTCACATTCTTTCCCCCAAGTTTGATCACACCATGCCCTTATTTTTGCAAAGGCCGGCCATTTCCCCCCCCCCCACTTCATAAAGAAAGATTTTGCTTTTAAAAACCTAACAGTATCACACCATTCACTATTGTCTAAGAGAGCGAGGATAAAGTTGTAATAGAGATATTGAGATACCTAACTTCGAGCCCACAATGTTTGATTTATCCTTGCCTCCAAAACTTTCCTTCCACCCTTGAAGTCACCTTTTTGGCTAAATGCCATGACCTAAACTTCTCCCTTTCTTAGATTGAAACCCCTCATTCTATCCAACATTGTAATGAGGCCCGACCTGAAACCCTTGTTCACGAGGCCTACCAAGCCTGATTTTGCCAACCCATCTAGAATTTTGAGGATTCCGGTTCCACCATTTATTGAAAGATAGCAGCCTAATTCCTGTCTTTGTAAAGCCGATCATTATACGAAACCCTACTACAGCTACCACTCTTGCCATTATAATATATAAATCATATATATATTTAAATTAAATCATTTCATATTAATTATTTGGAAATTTATTATTTAAATCACATATATTAGATATTAATATTATTGAAGTATATATATATATATAAATAAATCTTAAGTTTTTTAAAACTTTAAATAAAAGTTAAGAAAAGGATAAAATTAAACTTTTTCAAAGGCCTTGGCCTTGCGGCATGTGTACAGGTTGTTGTTAGAAATGAAATTGAGATAAATAAACATAACAACATAAATAAAGATGCAAAAGAGACGACACATAACACAAAGATTACATGGTTCACCATAAAGGCTACATCCACAAGAAGCAAGGGATTAGATTTATTAATCTCTGTTCTTTTTAATATACATTATGCTACAACAACATATATATATAATATTCCTTCAAGAGGAAATATGAAAGGTCAAAGAGAAAATGAAGGGACACAGATGTCTGTTGGGCTTCATATACCCAACAATCTCCCACTTGAAGTCCAACAGCTGCTGCAACATATCAGGCATTCCTCTACTTCTCTCCCATTGTCACATCTTGACAATATCAAGAGAAATCCAAATTCATCTTGAAATCCAAACACCAAGACCTACATCACAACTAGAGTGAGTGCATTCACTGCGTCGCTTCGTTAACATTCCAGTTGCACACATGTTCAAACTTCTCCCATTATACTTTCTTCATCAATGCATCTGTCAGATTGCTCAATACTCCCACTGCATGAACAATGTCTGGATGAATACATACCTAGAATGAGCGCATTACTCATGTCGTTTCATTAACATTCCAGCCAACAAGGCACCATCACAAGTGGCACCCCAAACTTCTCTAACAAGGGTGACTTGACCATAGGACACCATTACCATTGTAGCCATCTCTGCTTCAACAATGAGTGTCTCAAGAGCTACTCGTTTCTTCTTCCCATTAGATTGTATCTCACATTCTTCACTATACTCTTGCCCTAGTCCTTCACCACAGACCGAACAATAATAGTTGCACTGTCAATCCCCAACAAACCGTTTATAGAAATCTCTTCAGCTGCTCTGATAGTTGAACTAGACAAAACTCTACCATAGGCTCTTTTAAAAATTCTCCTACTCCTTTTTAACCTGCTCACCCTATATTTAGCAAGCCTCAAATGGGGGATTCATTGAATTCTCTTGCCAATGACCGGGCATTTGGCCTATTGGCCCTCTTCTTGACAGTCTGGTAAATTAACTTCCTTGTCAAAAACTGCTTTCCTTCTTTCCTTTTGTTTCAAAAGCTCTTGGCCATTTTCTTCAATATGCCTTTGCACTTTCTACAATTTTTCCAACACTGAGCTCTCCAAATTTATTTTGTTGTCCAATACCTCACCTTTTACTTATTGTAGTCGATTCAACTTCTTCCACCTTCATTCCTCTGTCATGAGAAGCCACTACCTTCTTCACAATCCATACACCAACGATACATATGCTATCAAATTTCTTGCCACCGTTTGCTATCAACCATCCTCTCTATGTGCCCTCCATCAAGTTCCATTTGCATTAAACTTTGTAGCCCACAATCTTAACTAGCCTCGACCTGCATTTTTGTTTCTCTAGTGTGTCTCTCATTCCCCACACGTGGCCACTCCACCTTTGGGTGCTGCAATTCATCAACTTGAATTTCTAGTTTGTAATTGTCTTGGCATTGAATTATCTTCATGTATTTTATCTCACCTTTCACCCAATCTCCTTTTGGGTGCTAGTATTCTCAGCATAGGCTTCCATCTTCACATAAACACAACCCTAATTTCATTATGCATGATCTCTTACCGTGGCATCAAATTTGCTACTTTTAAATGTTTGATTGATTATTTTTAAAACATGTTTTATTTGCCTCTCACTCAGGCAATGTGGTAACTTCCTCTACCCATGGTTGTGCAGGAGTGTGCTCCCCTGGCATGGCTACTTCTCACCCATGTAGCCTCTACTTTCCTTCAACGATGCCTTTCTCCTCCCTTCTCTCCTTGGATCTCACAAGCTCTAATACCAATTGTTAGAAATGAAGTGCAGATAAATAAACATAACAAAAATAAAGATGCAAAAGACATAACACATAACACATAGATTATGTGGTTCACCATAAAGGCTACATCCATGGGAAGCAAGGGAATAGATTTATTAATCTTTGTTCTTTTTAATATGCATTATGCTACAATGACATATATATTCCTTCAAGAGGAAATACGAAACATCAAAGAGAAAATGAAGGGACATAGATGTCTGTTGGGCTTCATATACCCAACAGTTGTCCTTATAATTAACTTTATTTGTTTAATATTGTAGTGTCATGAATTGCACCCTTTAGTAGTTTCACACTTGCACATTTAGCTCGATGCATTTATGGCACCTCACCACATTAATTAAAAAAACCTATGAGTCAAAATTTCATGATTCCAACTTCATAGGGAACAACGATGAAGCATTAGTAGTCTGTGCACCTCATTTCTTGTAATTTTTTTAGTAGGATAGTTGCACATTGCACAAACATACATGTGATGCCCTAGAGCATCCTCGAACTTTTTGAGTTTTAAATGAGGGAATCTCATGTCCTTTTACTATGACACATGTCATTGCAATGGAATCGCCAGTGTAATGTCTCTTCCCACCCATGAAACCTCACAAAACCTCTCTTTTCACTATTTCTTTCATTCATTCTCACTGCTTCTTATTCGATCTTTCTCTCTTTCTCTATTCTACTTCTACATCTTTTCTCTCTTGCTTTCCATAGCGATGCTTTGCTAGATTCTCATCTCAACAATGTTCAGTCAAGGCTCTCTTGTGAACTTGGCATGTCTCGTCTATCAAGCCAAGAGGGGAGCCACAGATTGTTGGCAATGCTCTCTTGTTTACTTTGTCTCATCTATTTACTACTATCTATTGTCTTGTCTATTACATTCATGATAGGAGCTCTCATCCATAATGGGGTTTATTTCTATCACACGTCTCGTCTTTAATTTCATGTCATTTTATCAATATTTTTCTATCTAGTTGTTCGTGGAGGTGGAAACACCGAAATGAGGGTTTGACTGAGGCAATCCTTGAAATAACCCCAATATTTTTCCTCATATTTTTTGTGTCTAGATGTTCGGAGTCAAGAAGTTGGGTGTTACAAATTCTAGGTTCTTTCTTTTTTATTTGATAGGGATGACAACATGGGGCACAAATGTCTTCACGGGGAACTGTCATCCATTGGTTGAGACTTTTCCCTTCTAAGGGAAAATTTTGTTAAGTCCTAAGCTCTTTGCTTCTATGATTTGTACTTTGTAATTCTATATCAATTTTTGTTAAATTGTAGTTTTATCATGCTTGCTCTTAATAGCTCAATTCTTTATTTAATCAAGTTATTACAATATTCTTCATTTCATACTTTGTGACTTGAGCTTGTACTTTGACGTAATCGAGGGTTATTCTCTCCCTTTAGAATTTGTTTGTCTTGAGACTTGGGAGTAGCGAATCCCCACCTTTACAAATGTCTATATATTTATTAAATTATAAAATATAAATATTTTTTAAAAAATTTGAAGTTATAAAATTTAATGAAATTTTATCTATTTTTAGAATGTTATTTCTAAGTTAAATATTTTTTTGCTAAGTAAAACTTAAATTAGGTTCAAGAACCATGAAAAAATTAGAGCAAAAAATGTGTAAGATGTCTGCAATTGTACACATAATTTCTCCCCCATATGGATAGCCTACCACCCAACATAATGGAACATCTACACATTTAAATAACCACCTCATAGTTCTACCTTAAATTATGACCTCACCCCCATACTAAGAGGGTTAGCTTTGATATGATTTTATATCAATCTTATGGCCTTGAAAGGGAAATCTTTCCATCAGCACTTGACATTCACCCCCTATTTCTTTTAAGGAATACCCTCATTTGTAGCCCAATCTACAACCTAGTTTCCTTCCCTATCAATATGAGAGAATATAGCCTCCTCAAAACCTTTAATCACACACTTAGAAGCCTCAATGATGGACTCTATTTTCTAGCTTTGAATTTCCCCACCCTCATTGCTCAGGTATAATAACTTTCAAGTCTCCTTTTATCAGCAACTTCTTCCATCCTTTTTCTTTTGATATCATCAATCCCCATAGCATATATGTTGGTTGTGTTTTACAATGTAACCAGGTTTGTCTTCTAGTCTACCTATGGAATTGTAGATTCCAATCAAGGGTAGTTCGAAGGACCTGGACCCACTGACGAGGAATTTAAAAAATCCTCCTACACTTCGGGCTCTGCAAGACCTGAGAGGGTGATCCCTTAATGTGTTTACAACGTCTACACCATTATTATAAACAACATTAACCATAATAAATAATCTCACTAAATAGATCAACACGATAGGATAATATCAAATAGAATTGGCTATTCATCGATAATATCAACTATCTGGAGCATGAGATAACTACAACACAATCCACAGCATAAGATAGTCATTTATTTTCAATTTTTAGCAAGCTCTAGGCAAAGACAAACAAATATTGGATCATACGGATAATTACAACTTAGATCAGTGCCATTTATCCGTTAGAGTAGTCAAATTCATAAGCATCTAAGGGTATATGACAGATTTAACACATAACACATGAAATCCTTGATGACATTGCATTGTAATCTCATCAATATGTATTCTAACTCAATACTACTTATCAAATCCTTATACATAACACA
>VDFB02206753.1:0-11939 GCA_007258455.2 Sequoia sempervirens | reverse complement strand
TTATTATAATTTATTTAATATTTTATATTATATTTATAATATCAATATTATATATGTAATATTATATTTAATATTTAATATTATATATTTAATATTAAATATTAAATATTTAATGAATAATATTATATATATAATATTTAATTTATAATTATAATATTTAATATTTTACAATATGGAAAAGTATATGGCATTTAAGTTTAATCAAATGATTAAAGTGATATATTAGAATGTTAAATTGATTATTTTAGGTAAATATATTTAAAACATAATTATATTTAAATAGGATCTATTGAAATATAATTTATTTAAGGAGTAGATTTTAACATCAAGTTGAAATAAAATGAGTACTTTAATTAATCAATTTTATTCAAAACTTTGTTTCGATCAAGAAACCTTGGGATTCTAAGTAATATTTTAGAGGTACACATTTAGATGATATTGGAATATCGAAAATAGAACTTACTCTATAATGATTATCACATTGGTATTGAAGAAATGAAAGTTGATGTTGATCATTTGTATTATCTAGAATATTGAATTCGAGTAATTAATTTATTTAATCCAGGTGGTAATATAGATTAAGGGATTTGATTAACATTTAGTTAAATCATTGATGTGAATTTGAATTCAAGATTAATTTATTTAATCTAGATGTCTATTTATCAAAACATTCTAAGTATGGAAGACAATTGAGAAACTTAGGGATAATGAATGACTTAGTTCAATCAGGTGGTTCTAATCATTAATTATGGAACAAAATTGAAGAGCTTAGGATTAACGAATGGTTTATTGTAATCAAAGAACTTTATTTGTCAAATGTTGATTTACTAATAATTTGATTTTGATTATTTATAGATTGATTAAGTAGAGTTGTATTATTGGTTTAAATTCTTTAATGTCGGCAAGAGAATTTATGTATATACTATTTAGTATAATTGATTGGAATATGTTTGTGTTTAAGGAGAGATGAGTTTTAGTTGATTTACTTAATGCGGAGTTGAGATTAAAATTGAGTTATTGATCTAAATGATTATTTACTAAAAGTTTAACTTATGGAATACAGTGGTTAAACTTAGAAGTAACGAATGATTTAATGAAACATATGCGATTGAGTTGTTTGACTTATTGCTATAAGAGTAATTTATTTGGTCCAAATGTTTTATAATCAAGTGGATTTATTTACAGTATATGATTGTGAGACGTAGAGTGATTGATTGGTTTAATTCCAGTTCGATGATGCATTTATTTAAATGTCTTGATTTTGGAAAATGGTTGTGAAATTTAGAGTATGTGATCTGTTCTTTGAATATTTCTATGTTGTGAAAAGAAATGAGTTTATTAATTGGATAAATGCAAGTGATGGAAGCTGTGTTTGATTGGATTTAGGAAATCCGAACATTAGCTTATTTAATTGTCTGAAATGTTTTCAGTGTTTATAATGTTCGTCCTCAATGTTGGGAGAATAGAGTCAATGTTGAAGTCTTCCAGATAGGAGTTCATGTATTGGTATGGGATTGTGGCACGTGAGTCAATTTTGATGTGTCATGGGAAAATGTGCATGTGACACCATGTTGTTTCACCCAGTTCTCACAAACGGGGATGTTTTGTACCTCCTTGGGAATAGGAGAGGGTCATGTGGTTATACCTCCTTTGGATGGAGTGGTATTTTGTATTTTTTTTTCCTCCAGTGTATGGAGTGGATTATGTGACCTTGTTTTCCTCCAGTGTTTGGAGAGGGTGGACCTTATTGCCTCCAGTGTGGAGAGGGTCTTAACCTTGTGGTTCTCAGTGTTGGAGTGAGTTCTTGATTTGTGCCTCCTTGGGAATAGGAGAGGGTAATGTGATTTGTACCTCCTTTGAAAGGAGTGGGTTTTTGTAATTGGTTTCCTCCTATGTTTGGAGTGGGTTTGTACTTTGTTTGCCTCCAGTGTATGGAGAGGGTTTTAACCTTGTTTTCCTCTAGTGTTTGGAGTGAGTTTCCTTGTTTTGTTACCTCCTTGGATTGGAGAGGTCGTGTTATCTGGTCACCTTTTGTGGTTTAACCATGTGTGTTGTCTTAGGAGAGTGGCTTGCAAATGGGCGCCAGCGCACAAAGTGGTGCCAGGATAACCCTTTGCAAGTTGGTTAATTCAGTGATAACTAAATTAAACTTTTAGAAGCTTAGGTTGCATCAAACATTAAACAAGATAATTTGTGCCTCGCTCATGGGCCCAAGGGCTTGTTTTAGACTTGGGATGAGACGGGAAGGCCTAGAATGGCAAGATCATCTATCTTGTCTTCATGAGAGGTATTTGATTCCGCATGAGTGAGCATGGGTGCCGAGATTTTGGTAGAGGCCACCAGGATAACCCAAGGTAGGGGCCGGAGCCTAGGAAGATTCCCAGAGGATATCCCTTGACAAGCTATGTGATGACACTCTTCCTAAGTCAATAGTTTGTACTTGATATTTGTGACACTCTTGATCTATTCTATGTCTGGAAGCAATGTAACCTATGTCAGTGTTGTGTGAGTCGTACCTAGAGTTGTATGTATGACCGTTCAGTCATGTGATGAGGTCTTGTATTTATTTCGTATCAGTTTTGTGCGGCCCGTGCCTAGTGGTAGATGGTCTTGTGTAGGAATTCCTGGTTACTATCTCCTAGCATGGAGGGAGTGGAACCTTTTGGATTCCGCGTGGTCGGGTGGTGTGCATCTTAAATCCGTTGGTTCTTCATGTTCATGTGTTCGTGATTTCCAGCTGGAGAGCTTGTGGGAATCAGTTTCTTCTCATGCCTTGTTCTCTCAGTTCTTATTGTATTTTATTACCCCTCAGTTGTTATTGAGGTGGAGTTTGTAATATGTAATATTTTTGTTGGACTTGCCTCATTCGGGGAATGAGCATTGTAATCTTATTGTAAATCATGTTATTGGAATCAAGAGGTATCTCATACTCTTGGATGTAAATTATTATGTTGGAATGTATGTGTACTTTACTTGTTAAGTAATTATTATGTTATGGTTTTAATCCTTGTTCCATGTTTGGTTTAAGTAACATAGTCTCGCAACCTAGGGGATTATTTGGCAATGATTAAGTGAACTTGTATGTTAATTGTTTTAACTTACATGCTTTTGTTCTTATTTCAAAAAAAAAATAGTTCAGTTGTTTAGTAAAGTGCAACTTTCCCTAGGGTTGTGTGGCGAGGAATGCGAGGAATTGTAAAAGAACAATGAGAAACAAACTTAAGAATCACAGGTAAATGGAAAATGATCGAAAACCACATTAAACATATTGATAAAAGATAAGCAGTCTATGGAAGAGTTGAGTTTTCAATTGAAAATTCAAGCTACATTCTTTGGTAGTCAACCCACATTAAATAGAAGTGGTAAATCCAATGGGATCCAATAACCTATACAAAATGGGTATAATGCCACAAACTTGGTGAAATTCAAAGGTCCATTAGTTGCTCATATGTTAATGGGTATAATGCCAAAGGTGCATACAGATAATTACAAACAATAAATGAAGGGCGAGAAAATTAGTAACCCTGACCATATTTTTTGACGAAAGAAAGAATATTTAGGTGTAATTTCTCCATCCATACAGAGGCATAATCTCTTTGAAGTCTCCAAAATGGGTATAATGTCAAAGATACAAAAATATAAAAAGTAATAATAAGTAAAGAGTGAAACACATGAACAATAAATTACTCACTTTAACACCTCTTATACAACTTCTCTACTTGTCTTCAATATTTATTGCCAAAGAACGTAGCTCGAATCTTGTATCAATATGTTACATGATTTTTTTTTCTCATCTATTTCAACTAGAGAGCCATCCACAAAACTTCATTTTGCACACTATAGAGACTATATAATGACTAAAAGGGTGCATTAAAGATGCACAAAGATAACTAAAACAATAAACCAAAGGTAGAAAAATAACAACAATCTCTCATTTTAAATGAAATTTGTCCATCCAAAAGACAATGATAATCTCTTTAAAGTCTGCAAAATGGGTGTAACACTAAAGATAGAAATATATAACAAGAAGAAATGAACAATAAATTAGTCATCTATGCAAAATACCCATGCAAGACGATTTTATCTACATTCCATGCCTAAGATGTGTATGCAAAAATATTTTTACAAAACATGGGAACATATAACAACCAATTTCCAGTGATTTTTTTTAATATAGTCTTCTCTGGAATGAAGACCAAATTGGATCTTTCAACAATACAACTTAATCAATATATTTTCTTGCACATTTTGAAGAACATCTATGTTCAAACCCTCAAATGAGAATTCAACCTAAAATAATATGTGTACATGTATGTATATGTGTATATATGCATATGTATATGTATGTATATGTGTATATATGTATATGTGTATGTATATGTATGTATATGTATGTATATGTATATGTATATGTATATATATATGTATATGTATACGTATATGTATATGTATATGTATGTATATGTATGTATATGTATATGTATATTTATATGTATATGTATATGTATATGTATATGTATATGTATATGTATATGTATATGTTTAACCTATTTTATTGTAGATCTATATGTTTCCTTTATAATGTTGCATAGATACAATAGGCATCCAAAAAAATAATGCACTCTAAATTGTCTATTTTAAATTGTTTAATGCTCCATCAACTCAATCGAATGCTACTTTCACTTGTTAAACACTATCAACAATACATGTAATTACATAAATTTTCCATTATCAATAAATAAATTCAGTGAACCAATTGTAAATATTATTGATTATTTCAAGTTTTAGATTGTTTATATTGATTTTGCCTATATACTTACTGATTTTTATAGTTTGTTCCTAATCCTGCTTTCCCTTCCACTGACATACCCCTCTCTTCTATTTGTAGGTACTAGGATAAAGTATACAAAAGTGCTCCAAAATCATGATGCTTGTGTTTTACAAAATTACTACAACCAAAAAATATTTCAAGGGTATGTGTAGGATCATGATGGGCTAAAATGTGGCAATATGATGGGTATGTGTAGGGTATGTGGCTAACGACTTTTTTTACCCAAAATTGATGAAACGAAAAGGGTTTTTAAAGGAGATTATCATCTTTCCACTAATATAAATTATGCTTTACTTTAAATTTAATAAATGATTATTATTCATTTCTATTTGAATTCTGACTAAAGTCTTGATTGATAGGAATTGATTGAGCACGTCTATAGGTTTCAAATGGTATCACATTTTTTGAATCCAAAACATGTCACATTCTATGCTTTGCATACTATAGGACTAAAAATATGAAGTTTTCATGAATTTTTGACCAAGTTAAGGTGGTCAAACATACAAGTTTATTTTTTTAAAAGTTGTAATAAAAAATTCATGTTTAATTATTTACTTGAAAAAATTACAAAAAAATAATATGCATCACATCGGGGACATGGAGTACTCTACTTATATATAAAATATTATAATATTCTCATTTTATTGTGGTTAGGGTGGTCGGATAAGACACCTACTTATTTTTTTTCCCTAAAATTTAAAGTACTACTACATTGAAATTTCAAATTTTCACCAAATAATTTTTTTTTTTTTAAATAAGCCTAGTAGTTTAGAAACTACATTCAATTTTCTAGAATTCTATTCTTACATATTTTTTGAAATAATATAGATAACTTATTCAAAATTTTATGTCAGAGTTTCCTAATTGGTTTTTGGTGCACTTGCCCATAAGGGTCTATTTTTTCCTTGATGATCATGCATACCCTCCAATATGATAGATTGTATATGAAAACACTATATTTTCTCAACTTTTATATTGTGTGATGTGTAATGGAACTCCACAAAATTTCCCGTGGACGTTTCATACTTTTCTTGCTTGGGGGTTTGGCTAGAGTCCCCGAGGCTCCATGATGCCAATATGGCAAGGTGGATAACAAGCGTGGGTTTTTTGTTTTGACTTTTAATGCCATATATTTTTTGTTACATAGGTACATATGTAATCTTTTATTCATTTATTCTAAGAATTAAAAAAAAAATTGTATTGTATCAACACACTCTTCTCTTACTAATGTTTGTTTATTTGTTTTTGATAAAAAATGGTCTGACTGAGTCTTCAATTGCACTATGAAGTAATTCATTAAAAATTGATATTTTTATTCCAAACTTCCTTTTAATTGTCTACTTTTCAATCATTTATACTTTCCCCCATTTTATTTTACTACTACTAACCCAAAAAACACATGCATACTAAAACTTTAATTTACAAAATTATGCACTAAATAGTAATTATAAAAAGTATCCAATATCAAACATCTCTCTTTCTTCAAAAGTATGTGATACCCAAATTTATTGACTACCTTTGTTAAAAAATACTTTTAAATGCAACATTAGTAATTAAGGGCATGGGTAATAACTCTTTAAAAAGTCTACCTTGTATTTCTATGCATATGTATCTTAACATTATTAAATAATAATTAATTGATTGATTGAATAACCTAGAAAAGAAGCTAAAATATACATGTGCATCCAAGTCTAATAAATATAAAACTAACATAGAGATGAAATTATCTCATACCTTAAATTTTTGTAGGAAACTATTGTTCTTAGAAAAAAAATATATTTAAAAATTTAAATTTAATTTATATTTTTCAGTTATCATTTTTAAAGAATAAATTTATTAAAAAAATCTATTCGTTGACAATTAATTTACTATATTCTTAACATTATTAAGTAAAATAATTTTTTTGTTGAAAAAAGATTTGGGAGGACTGCATGCTTTTCAAAATCAACCTGTACGAAGTTGAGCTAGGGAAGAGGAAAGGATAAAAATTGGTACCATATTTACAAACAAAGTTTTGTCTCAAAATTCTGAATGTTCATTACTCATTTAAAATCGTGCGGTACTTCAATGTTTGTGTTTATATTGCAATGAAACTTTAACTATTGTAACTAAAATTATTAAATATTACATATTAATAAAATAAAAATTATTGATGATTACTTGTTTGAAATTTAAATTAATGGATATATTGTACCTAATTAGATTCATTCAACATGGCCTATAGTTTTATTTTACATTTTCATTAATCAATTTTCAACTATTATTTTTTTATGTGGAGATGCACAGATCAATTTCTCCTCTTCATGGAAAAGGTTTGTAGTGTCCCATCCCTAGCAAATGAGATATGAACTAACATTACGTTACTTCCTACTAACTAATTAACATGCTCTTTGTTTCTCGACTCAATCAAACAATTCTAAATATTATATACTTTTTGTATTTCTCTTCCCTTTCCACATAATATTTTCCTTCTTGTTTCCCACCGGATTGCCTCTTGTGGTGCACCCCTATCGGTTGATTGTTGCATACATGTGCATGTGACTGCTAGTATACATTGGTTTACTACTTTTAGGGATAAAGGTGAGATGATGGAGAAAATTGAAATGTGTGTAGCCAGAAATATTGAAATGGCTAAATTCTAGCCAAAGTTTGGAGGGGACATTTAAAATGAGAAGGTTCTTGTAATTCATAGCTTGTAAGGGCAAGATCTCATACTATATCAGTTGGTTAGAAAGTTTCTAGCAGGAAATTGTATGTGAATTTTTTGGATAATATTCACATATTGGAAACCTATAAAATTTTGACACCATTTTTGTCATTATTTTCATGTTGTAATATTTTGAAAAATCATGTAATTTCATTTATGACAGGTAATAAAATATTTGCCATTTGCATTCTTAGGTAATGGTGGTTGATTTATTGGTTTCCAAAAATTGACTAGTTGATTTGTGGGGCTCTTTTGCTTCCATAGGAGGAAATTTTGATTCTTCACGAAAGTGATTCAAAGAGGTTTTTTATTTATTTATTTTATTTTATTTCTCTGTAAGATTATAATATAGGGTTATATATATAAAAAGGATTAAAATCATTCACAATAATTTTATTTTATCTATTTATTACATGGGCACAAATTTTTAAGCTAAAATATTTTTATTCAAGAGTCAAGGATTGAGGGGCATTCATTTTATTAAAATTGTAGAGAAGATGAGAGAGACACGGTAAGCTTTGGTTATCACAATAGAAGTATGTAGAGAAGATCCTCACAAGATTCGGTATGAAGAATGTGAAATGGGTAAATATCCCTTTAGCTTCTCATTTTAAGCTTTCTTCAAGTTTGTGTCCTTGTAATAAAGAAGAAAAGGATTGTATGTCTTGTGTGTCATATGCTAATGCAATAGGAATTTTTATGTATGTGATGGTATGTACAAGACTAGATATTTCACATGTAGTTGATGTTGTCAGTAGATACATGGAAAATCTATGAAAAGAGCATTGGGCAATAGTGAAATGGGTGCTTTAATATCTTTGAGGCACAAGTGATTATTTTGTCACCTTTAATGGTTGTAGTGGCTCAATTTGTGGTTATGTTGATTTATATTTTGCAATTTCTTTGGACAAAAGGAGATCAACATCAGGTTATGTCTTTACTCTTGCAAGAGAACCTATTTGGTGGATGTCGAAGCTTCAATAAATAGTTTTTTTATCCGCAACTAAGGCAGAGTATATGGTTGTCTCACACGCATCCAAAGAGGCAATTTGGTTGAAGGGTCTTTTAGGTGAGTTTTGAAAAGTGTAGGACAAGGTGATTGTATTTTTTGATAGTCAAAGTGATATACATTTGACTAAAAATGTAGAAGTATCATAGTATGACTAAGTATATTGTGATTAAATACCATTTTGTAAGATAGGTTATTGATGGAGGTGGATTAGCTCTTGAGAAATTTCACACACTAGAAAAGTTTGCAAACATGTTTACAAAACCATACTTACAGTTACAAAAGTTGAAGTGGAGTTTGACTTTTCTTCACTTGCAAAAAAGGTGATGAATGGGTATGGGAAAGTATCAAGTAATTTTTTGTCAAAGTGGATATTGTTTGATAATGACAACAATAATAGAAATAAAGAAAAATATTATGTTTGAAAAAGATAAAGAAATAAAACAAAAAGAAAAAATAGTAAAAACAAAGAAATAAAACAAAACTTGCTTTTTCTAATTCTGATAGAAGTTATCTTGAAGATATTATATATATCTTGTTTTCTTGAAGGAAAAATCAATGTAATGAATTGCAATTAAATGGACACAGTTGTGTGAAGATTGTAATCAATTTTTGAGCAATAAAAATACCAATACTTTTCCCCTTGGATATTTCCTTGACATATTGTAAAGGTTTTACCATGTAAATCTATGTCTTGTCTATTATTTTGTAATTCCATTTCATTTTCTTTGTTATTTCTTTACAACTAACTTGTACTACAATATTATTTGACTTGTGGGTTTGACATTTTTGTTTCTGCAATAATCTAGATGCAATCTTGTAGATAATTTTTCTTTTCATGTTTACAAATACCTATGCCCATTTTATCTATTTGACAATATGCCAAAAATTCTATGTTGAAATGAACAAAGTGAAATTCCCCCAGAACACAACGCTCATATCTACAGTTTATGAATTGTAACCCTCCCATTTCTGATGTAAATTTTAGCAATATGAGCCCATTTGACTGTCAAAAGAAATAAACCATACCTATATCCAGTGGTTGGAGATAGAGATCCATAGCCAAATAGATATACAAAGCAAGCAATTTACCCTATAGAAGTGGAGGAAAAGAGAAAAACAACCACATATCTCATTTTGGATCCATAACAAGATAAGAACTAGTTGTTCCACCACTAGCATCAGTTTCATAGGCACCATTAGGACCAGTTCCAACATCTTACCAGCTGTGATTCTAGTCATTGGCCTTGAATCAATAATAGAAACAAAGGTGATTGAAGTTGTTGACATTTACTAAATTTATCTAGAAGTTAGGGGATTCCCTCCTTAGTGTTTGTTTTTTTTTATTCCCTTATGTGATGTTTTTTCCTCTCTATGGTTATCACAATGTATGTTTGGTTTTCCTGATATTATCTCTAGTTGTGTTTCCTACGCTGCACTTGTGTTTTTGGTCTCTCTTCCATTGATTTTTTCTGGTGCTTAACTTTCCTAGCCTGTTGGTTCATGGCTTCCTTTGTTGGGGCAAAGTTTTTTGGATAGTTCTTTCTAAGTGATGTTGCATACATGGTGGACCAATATTTCTCTGCCTTGTCCTTTCTATACAGTAACATGCTAACTCTAAATCTAGGCGAATACTATTATCCTCATATTATCAGCAAATCTAATTTACTAGATTGAAGTTGTTGGTTCTTTTTCTAGCAAAACAATAAATTTCTCTAAAGGGTATCCAACCCTCATGGTTAAGAAATTTCAAGGTTAGTGGCCAAAAGAAAAAGTAAACGATTATGAGGTCTTTACTTCTACTCTTCAGGCTCTATGAGAACTAGGAGGGTATTCCCTATTGTGTTCAAATTAGGTATATCACATTGATAACACGTATATACATAGATTTATTCCTACATATTGCAAATAATGTACTTCACTAAAGGTTTGGAAGGCCTTTAAGCATATGATTACCTATTTTCTAGGAGACAGGGGTAGTTCAAACCCACACATTGTAATTCAAAAGTTTTTTAAATGAATGTTGTTCTAATTTTACAATCTACGATCAGATATGCTAGTAGCTCATTTTATGCAAGGTTGTCTAATAGATAGACAAGTGCTTCATCAATTGGGACAATGGAGTCAAATATGTAAGAACTATGGACTTAGGTACTATACCTACAAGAACACAACAAACAACACATTAATAAGGTAAAATGCAAGCTATAACATAGATCCCTCAAGAAATCCATTTGAATGTAAGAGAAAAGGAATAACATGAAGAACACAACAAACTTAAATCCAAAATATCAAATCCTATTCTCAAACAAAGAAAAATCTTAATCTCTTGAGGGAGTTGGTGCCAATTTGATGTGAAAATTGGCCCTTTCCCAACTCCAAAGATGTGATGAATATGATTGATGAAAGATGCATGCTTGTGGTGATGACTTCAATGGAGCTCCATGTTGAAAATCTACAAAAATCCTAACTATGCTTAGATGAATTTGATGAAGGTTGCTATGAATTTGAGTATAGTAAGTTTACTCAAGTTGTGGACAATGAAATGAGGAGATTACCCTCTTATTCATAGAATTTCAAGTTGAAGAGATGTCCAAAATGGAGCAATGTGGGACTAAGAATCAACCAATGGAAAGATTCCACTTGTCAACATGTGAATCATGGATGGAGGATGTGCAAGTTTTGAAGAATGTGTCAATAAATGCATAAATTTGAATTTTGAAATTGTTGAAATGACATGTAAGAGGGAAAGAAGGTGCATTGAATGCTACTTGGCTCAAGGAAAAAGGACTTTCTAGGTGGAGTAAATTCCTTGTTGGAAGGACAAAGTCCACTTGAATTTTGAATTCAAATTTGAGGAATATTCCTTTTTTATGTCATTTGAGAGAAAATAGAGATTTAATAAATGAATTAAATCTATTTTCTTGTGCAAGTTACAAAAGCTAGAGGATGGGACATGAGAAGAGACTAAATTAATCAAGGCTAATTAATGTAATGAGAGATTAGAATGATGTGACATATTGATTTAGATTTATGGATTGACTTAAATCAAAATATGAGAAGAATATGATTTCAAGATTAATTAAAAAAATATTTTTGTTTTATTTAACCAAGGAGATGAAGTTAGATTAAATTAAATAAGGTTTTAATTTATTTAATTTAATGGATAGTTTTAAATTTAATCAAATAGTTATTATTTAATTAAAAGTAGAATTATGATGACTTTAATCAAATAAGGCTATTTGATTAAATGGTTAGATAGAGGGATAATTCAGGATGAAATGATGTTAGTAGATCAAGATCGAGTGTGCGATATCAATCTGTATATATTTATTTATTTTATTAATACTAAGAACAAATCATGTATATGTATTTAATTTAGAAATTGGTGG
>VDFB02206752.1:0-40211 GCA_007258455.2 Sequoia sempervirens | reverse complement strand
TTGTTCATTCAAGACTTTGCTAGCTTCTTAAACTTCATTCTTATGCTTATAAATGAACTTGGATCTGAACCGGATTATATTTAAGGTCTTTTCAATGAAATGAACATTATCCTCTTCAAGAATTGATTGCTCCAAGAGAGTGGACTTAGGCACCTTGTTGATGTCCTTAAATTTCTTGACATATTCTTTGTACTCATCTTTCTTTTCTAGGACTTCAGCATGCTAACTCATCTCCTCTACCAACTCAAATGCTCCTTCATGAACTTTAAAAATATCATCCAACACTTCACCAACCTCTTGATTCAGCCTATCAATCCACCTATCAAGCATCCCCAGTTTACTCCCCATTTGCACTAAGTCATCAGCCTCTTTCTTGCTTAGTAGGACTAGGGTTTCAGGAGTAGCAACTTGTTGAGACACCAGAGTGGAAACATCCTTTAGGAATTTATGCAACTGATCCAATTGAGCTTTAAGTTCATCCTTTTTCTGCTTATCTTTGATCATCCTATATTAGGTGGAGGAAGCTACAATATCAATCAAATTCATCTGTTGGTTCCTTCTAGGTCTCCCCAAATTGACAGTACCCAATTGGTAATTAGTTATCTGCATGTATTCTCTGTCCTTATCCACCATTGGAATTGCACATTCAACAACAATTTCTCCTGGATTCGTGAGCATGGTAGAATGAAGAACGTTGGCCTTCTTTTTGGGTCTTTCCTTCTCTATCTCTTTCATCATCTCATCCCAATTGAGAGGCTAAGGTTGAACTATCCTCTTTTTCTCAAGATCAAGTTTTAGCCAAGTTGGAGCAGCAAGAGTAGTGACCACTTGTGTTCAAGAAGAGGAAGCAATGGCAAAAGATAAAGGTTGCAATATAGTGTTCCTAGGTTGAGAATCAACCTCTTGCACATTTTGTTGTTCTCTTTGTGCCTCTTCTTGTGCAAGTCTCTCAACTTCATCTTTACCCTTCTGCTCCTTCAACCTTTTAGCTTCCATCTTTTTCAGACGTTCTTCTAATTTCTTCTCCTCATACATTTGGTCTCTCTATTTTTCAATTTCCTTGACTAAGTCCCATGCCTCTTTATACTTTTTTTCATGTAAAGCAAGTTCTTTAGCCTCCTTTTCTCTCTCTAGGCGTTCTTTCTCTTCTTTCCTTCTATGGGCTTCCTCAACAACTTTGAATTTAGCCTCAAGGGCCTCTCTTTCTCTCCTATGTCTAGACTTTTCCTCCTCAAGATCATGGATCTTCTACAACATTTCCAATTTGTCTCTTTCATCTTTAGTTTTGAGCTCTTGCTCTCTTTGTTGTTGTTGCTTAGCCAATTCATCATCCTTGGCTTGAGCTTCCAATTCATGTTGTTTCATCAATGCATCAGACTCTGCTTTAGCATCAATCTCCTTATGTTTAGCCACTGCCTCAACTTGTGCCTTGGCATCTGCTTCTCTTTTAGCATCCTCAAACAACTTCCATTTATCTTCTTCTGTCAAAACATGTTCATTCCCTACATCCTCAATTTCATCAAGAGATGCAAACACATGATTCTCCTTATTTGATGGAGTAGCCTCAAAATTTGTATCAATGTCATGAATCTCAATCTCAGGCTCCTTCTCTTTCAAGGATTAAACTTCTTTGTGGAGGGTTCCCATAGGCATTTCTCCACTTGGCTGCTCTGTGATAAGAGGTTGAGTTGATGTTTGTCCTTGAGCAGTTGTGGAGGCACTAGGTTCTATTGTAGCCTCTTCTCCATGTGCTTCAAGAAGATTCTCGGTAGGGATTTCAATCTCCTCTCCAGAATTAGGAGGGAAAAACTCTAAGGGCTCTGTAGGAGCCATTCTTCTTTTTGTTCTCTTATAGCCTTGAGTGGTGCTTGTAGCCTTTTTCTTTTTGGAGGTCTGAGACTCTAGCTCCTTAATTCTCATAACAACCCATTGGATGCTCCTATCCAATACTAGCCTTGCAATCTATTTTATATCAATGGACTCCTCCATGTTCCAATCTACTAAATCTAAGTCCCTAGTACCTATTTTCTTAGCATCATATTGGGGATCCAAAGTTACCCCATCATCTGACAATGTTTTAGGGATTTCCTCCTTTATCCCATACTCAACCATGAGTGGGATAGGAAATCTTTCATAGTTTCTCCTTCTTATATCATATTCATCTTGCAGATCTATCCAAAATTCTTCTAGCAAATTGAAGTGTTTGTCAAAGACAATAGAAAATAGAGCCTGCATCTTGTGTTTGGGATCAAAATGTTTCCTAGAGGTGTACAGACCCAACTTTAAATGAATTAATTCATCACAGATTACCTTAGCTTCCACATTGTGTGCACAAATATATTCACCCAACTTAATGGTGAATTTGTGGTAGCTAGTCTTGTGTTTATTGGAAAATTTGAGGTTGATTACTATAGCTTGATAGATGAACTCCATCAAGACAATCTTGTTGTTGTAGCACCTAGGGAGTAGATGAGGGTGGCCATCAAAACCAACCAACCTAAAGTAAGTAAATATGGGGTATTGGATATACCAATGTCCCCACTTTGCAATAAAGGCCATAGCATCCCTTCTCAATCTATAGCATGCATCTCCTGTGAGCCGATTAATGATAACATATAGAAATGCATCATTAACCCTTTTGTAGTGTGACTCAAAAGTCTATAAGGTGAGTTGATCATAATGATCCCATACCTTTTTTTGTCCTTGGGTTTCTTCCAATATTCCCATTGTATTCAATCCAGGAAAGATGCCCCTTATGGTTGTTGCTTATATCACATAAAAGGTCATAAAGAAACTCTTGGTTTCCCTCACTCTAAGCATCTGGTTGTGAATGCATTATGATACAATCATAGGCTAGTCAAACTGCTTCCTACCATCTAGGATGGTCTGAATAAAAGGAAACATCCATTCCTTGAACTGGGAGGCATCTTTCTTCCCAAACACCCTAGAGAGGATCATTATTATATCAACAATCTCTTTGTATAAATCTGCCCTTTTAGGCTGATCAGGAAGCTTAGCTAGGGACTTCTTTTCAACCCTCATCTAGTGCTTGTTTATATGTGTCCTACTATACTCCTTCACCTTACTATAAAATTGCAGTGCCTCTGCTTCATTGAGTTTCCTAGGATTTTGTGGAGTAGGTCCATTGAACATAAACCTTATCATTTGTGTTGTAAGGTCAATCATAATATTTCCCTACAAGTCCACACATTGTCTAGTAGCAAGATTGTAGGTTGTAGCTACATTGAGTATTAATTATGGGCATTGGATAGATAAAGGGAAGAGGGAAACATGTGCCAAACCAAACTGAACAATCCTTTCCATTCTTCCTGAGACATCTTCACTAAATGTCTCTTCATACAACTCTTCGTAGTTGAAGAGGCCCAAGTTTTTATCTGTAATGTCAGCCCAATCTGAGTCCACCTTGCTAGTTGTGATAGTCGGACTCTGATGCTTATACCTCAAAGTATATGGGAGTTGTTCCACCTTGATCTTCTTAGGCTTAGCTCCTTCCCTTGAACTTTCTGTAGGTTGGCTTCTTTGATAAGCCTCTTCTGATGTTCTAACATCTCTTACTTCTACAATAAAACCATGTATTAGATGAACAAAAAGCATGAAAATTGATACATCATCTAATACCAATCTCTACTTCCTCAAGGAAACCTTCATACTTAGTCAAATTTCATATTCATCGAAAGCGGAGTCACAGAAGGATAAGGAATAGGAAACCATTTTAACACAAAGCAGGATCGGAACTGGAACCAGGACGAGATCGGAATGAAAACTGAACCCGGAACCAATCAATAGTTCCAAGTTCGACCTCCACTTCGGTCCTGCTTCCGCTAAAGGGAAAGTGTGAAGACCAAGATCAACAGTAATCGGAAGCAGGATCATTTTGGGAATGAATCCCAATGCAAACACTTACGGGATGAGCTCATTCCCAAGTCTGCTTCAACCGGTTTACTAGTCAAAATGAAGCAATTTCTTGAAGAGGTGGTCACATAAGCTTAAGGACCTGAGTTACATGGGATAATATGGGAATCTCAAAAGGGGCTTAACCTCACTCTTTTAACCGAATAAAGACCAAATTTAACTCTAAGGCTGGATATTTGTAAAGGTCATCGAGCAAACACTAGTTTGTACGACGCACGACTTAGATAATTAGGGCATCAAAAACCCAACATGGAAATCACTGAACCAACACAAAAATAAGATCAGAGGGGTCTCTAAACCAATTCCAACTCATTTAAAGCATGGATAAAACCATCAAATGAAACCCTATTTGGAAAGTAGGGCACAACAGAACAAACTTGCCATGAAAGCCATAGCAAAACAGAAAATTATGGTGCTAGAAGGAGAGTCTGAGGAAAAAACTGGCTCGAATTGGGTCATTCTCACCAAATAGGTATGAAAGAGTTCTTAGATCCTCTCAGAATCATGAACCATTGGTTGAACTCCAAACCCCTATCAGGTACAGACCCCAAGCCTGTAGGGTTTTGATCCCACCATTGTCACCACCACTTACTCCACTTGGCTTTCCACCAAATCCACTGTATAAGAGAGAATTTGCACCCCTTATGAAAATTCCCCTTTTTGCCTTTACCCACCTTAGAAAACCAAGTTCAAAGGCTTAATTCCACCTAAGCCCATTGCTTGCATCACACTTGGCACTTTTTTTGACGTTGGTGGAGGCTTTTCTGTCAAAGACGCCCGCACGATGCATAGATGTCCGTGTGGCGCGCTTACGTACTTGACAGATTCCCGCATCTAAAGCCTATAGAGGCATTACACTTCCCATTAGGGGTCAATTTGTAACGCCCTCCTCGGCCGACTAACCCTAATATGGTCATTTTTCTCATCTCCCCTTTAAATTCACTCCTTCCATATGCATTTCAGCGTCTTTTGATCTTCTACCATCTTCTACACATCCCTTCACATCTTCTAAGAGCTTCCTCACTTCATTCACAAGCTTCACAAGCTCTTCTCAAGCTCTAAGTAGCTTCTTCTCCATCTCTCCAAGCTCCAAACACTTTTTGCCTAAGCCCGCTGTTTGCATCACACTTAGCGCCTGTTTTGAGTGTCAGTTGAGGCATTTCTGTCAGAGACGCCCATGTGGCGCGCTTACGTCCCTGACAGATTCTCACGTCTAGATCCTACATAGGCATTACACTTCCCATTGGGGGTCAATTTTTAACGCCCTCCTTGGCCGACCGACCTAAATATGGTCATTTTTCTCATCTCCCCTTCAAATTCACTCCTTCTATATGCATTTCAGCTTCTTTTGATCTTCTACCATCTTCTACACATCCCTTCACATATTCTAAGAGCTTCCTCACTTCATTTACAAGCTTCACAAGATCTTTTCAAGCTCTAAGAAACTTCTTCTCCATCTCTCCAAGCTCCAAGCACTTTACACTTCACAGTAGCAACATCAACACTCCACCACTTTAGTAGAGCAAGTGTGGAACAAAATACCATTGCAGTAGAGGCTTGAGTTCCTCTCATTTTCTCCCCCATTAGCCTTGAGTGCTCTTGGTGGAGGTGGTAAGCTTTCACTTGTCTCCTCTATTACTTGGTTGAGTAGCATAACACTGTTTTGTAGTGCTCTTAGTGCTCTTTACTTTATTTCTACTTTTCTCTATCTATCTGGCTATCCGTGGAGGTGGGAACACCAAAATAGGGTATGACTAAGGTAGGCCCCTATACATCCACCCAACAATTTCTCTCTCCCTCTTGTGTGCAGGTATTGAAGACACTCACGAGCTGGAAGCTTCATCACTTGCACGGTTGTAAGTATTCCCTTTCTTCTCCTTATCTTTTCCATCTCTACTTCTTTATTTTAGTTCTATCACTTTCTATTATTTCCCTATATTCTGTAAGTTCTTAGCAATTAGATAGAAGCATTCACTCTACTATTTTCTAAGACATTCTCACTTTTTGGTCCCTACGAGACACCAACGTGCCTTTGAGATACCATCGTGCCGCACTATCATCCTTTGGCCGAGAGCTTGTCAGTTTGTCCAAAGAATCTCTGTGACCTGCTCTTTCTGATTCTGAAACTCTCACCATTGTTCCATTGAGGTAGTATAGGGCAGTTCACCCCATGAGGCTCTCTAAGTGAAGAGAACTCGTGAGTAGTGAATCCCCCTATATTACATCCACCTATTCCACCACTGGCTCAACTAGTCCCACCACGACCCATGGATTTCTTTGTGAATAACCCCTCTCCACTAGGGACTATCCCTAGGGGTATACATGATTTGGCCAAGAATCCTAAGAGATTTTGTCCCAAATATATGCATGGAGAATCAAGGAGTGTTGAGGAGCACGTACAAGCATTCAAGGATACCTATACTTGGGCTCAAGTAGCTCACCATGATGTTGTGTGTAGGTTATTCCCCTACTCGTTGGGTGACATGGAATACAACTGGTATTTAAATATGCCCCAGGGGTCTATTCTAAGTTGGGCTGACTTAGAAAATTCCTTTATTAATTAGTTTTAGGTCTACGTAGACCTTGTCATTTTGTATCACCAATTTTCTACCATAAGAAAAGAACCCCATGAACCATTTTCATTAATCAACACAAGATTCTAGAGAATGTACCGAAGGCTACAGGATCCTTACTTAGTTGCTGAGAATATTGCCATTTTTGCATATTTAAGGGTTGTGGATCCTTTGATTGGCTTGTTTTTACAGAGGATGTATGATGCTGCAAAAATTGATTCTTTGTCTAAAATTTATCATCTAGCCATCAAATTGCAACAACAAATAAGCTTACAATCGAGGAGCTAGGGAGGAGTTCTTCCTCCCATAGGATATCAAATGCCTAATCCAACTCCTCTGTTCAATATGGTCCCAGGGATGTCGTATTCCCAATATGGACCCATGTCTGAGTTACAAACCTCACCTCCCCTACCATTCTTCACTAATAATGCTCAGGACTCCTCCCAACAATCACAAAATTACCATAATCAAGCTGGAGGATCAAATCTTGTTAATCATCCATCTGTTGTGAAAACTACAGAAAGTGACTGAACTGTTTAATCCAATGATGGAGATTTTTTTAACTTCTTATCCAATGACTAGGTTTGAATAATGGATGATGGCATGTGGCTCGAGGTGGAAACCCTAAGGGGCATGGTAGTTGAACAGTCAGAGAGATAGAGAAAGGTACTCTCAAAGCGGTGGTTACTCGGTGTGTGGAGGCTGAGAGGCTGAATGCCATTGTGGTGATTGTCAGATCTAACCAGGGCAGGCTAGGAATGAGCTGGTATAGGCTAAGAGGCTAGGTGCAGGCCGAGAGGTTGAGAAGCCGAAGGACTTGGCTGGCCAAGAGGCTTCCTAGGAGAGTGTTTTCAGACTGCCCGAGAGAGAGGAAGGCGATCTCGATGCTGAGAGATTAATCTTGCAAAAGGTGAATGTTGAGCGGCTATGTGACAGAGAGGCCAAGAGGCTCGTGGTCGAGCCATGAGGTTGTGTAGCCAAAAGAGATGTCTCTCGATGTGTGAGATTGAAGCAGGGTTATGCTGCTAGATTTTCTCCAAAATGAAACAAGATGTAAACTTTGTAAAGTTTGTGAGCCTAATATTGTATTTGTAACTGTATTTTGTTACTGAATAATACAATGGTGATCTGGGCTTTTAGAGTGGGTTTTTTTACTCGAAAGGGTTTTCCCCACGTATATTTGTGTGTTTGTGTCTTTTGTTTCATCTTTCATGGTTGTTGGTTCTGCATGATTGAATCTGTTAATGGGGTTGTTGAAACTAATTAGCATTAAATTTTCTCTAAGGGTCAATGTGGGAAATGAACTATGTCTAATTATGCTTTATGGCATAGTAGTTGTGTCTTTGAGGCAATCTAATGGAATAAGTTTTTTGAAGGCACTGTTGATCTCAGATGTTTCTTTCTAAGATGACCACACATATTTCCCAACAAGTGGTATCAAAGCATTCTTCTGGGATGTGTTCCTTCCTTGTGTGTTGCTAGTTCTGGGTATTCCTTCTGTTAATATTTCTTAGTTTGTCAGGCTTGAGGAAATTTGGAGGAATCGGCTAATGTTTGATCCTTTGGTGAATGAAATTTCTTGATTTTTTGTTTAATTTTCTGAGACAACACACAACATGGAAGATGGTGAAGATGGAGAAATTGGAATTGGTCATACCGGAATGTTGTGATCTAAAGTTCCTGGTTGGCAGCAGTATAACCCTGATGCATGGGGTGGAATTTTTTGCTTCGTGGTTGTATTGCAGCAAAATCTTTCATATTGGGTGTTTGTGTGAGAGGCTCCCTGATGATATGGAGAAGCTTGGGTTGTTGTTTAGTCATGGATTAATGTTCTTATGTTGGTTGTTTGTTCCTGGTGTTGGAAGACACAGTCTTATCATAACCCAAGTGCAAGTAGGCTATGAAGTTGATCATTGGGTGATTTGGAAGCTTCTGAAATAGCCAATCTCTTTCTCGTATGCATGTGAATGTTGGTGGTTTTGGATTTGGCTTGAAATGGGCCCAGAACTCATAAGTTGTTGTTTCTTTCTAAGGATGGTTTGTACTTGCATGGATTTGTGGTTTTGTAGGTTTTACATAGTCAAGCAAAACTTGTGGTTATGTGGAGCTGCTATTAAGTTATTTTCTAGACCCTTGCTTTTGGGGTGTGACTAGATGAGATAGTTGTAGTTTGGCATGGTATGAAGAGTGTTTTGACCTGAATCATCTTCTTTTTTAGTCATCACCTTTCATCCCTTGATTAAATAAATAAAATTTATCTAATTAAGTTGTCATCTTCTGTTAATTAAATAAAGCAATCTTATTCAATTAATCCTCTAATCTCCATTTAATTAAATAATTAATTTTATTTAATTAAATCCCTAAGGTCACTCTATTAAATTAAATCAATCTTTAATTTAATCTAACATCATCTTATTTTAATTAAAAAAATCAAAATCTTTATTTAATTAAGTCTAAGTCATATTCCTCTCATTTTGATTTAAATTAATCCTCAAATCTAAGTCAAAATGGTCAAATCAACTAATCTCCTTTTAAATTAATCAAATCTTGATTAAGTTAAGTCTTAATCACCTAAATCCTCTATATTTTGCAACTTGCTCAATAAATCATTTATTTTGATTTATTAATTCCCCTAATTACTTTCAACATGGCATCAAAAAGGAATATTCCTCCAAGTTTGAAAATCCCTCCAAATGGATTTGTCCTTCCAAGAAGGCATTAATTTCCTCTTACATGTCCTTGTGCATTGATCCAAGTGGCATTTAATTCATTCCTTTCTCCCTCCAACATGTCATTTCACAAATTTGAAATTCCACCTAATATCATTTATTGTGCACATTCATCAAAATGTGCTCATCCTTCCTCCATTCACATCTTGACAAGTGGCATTTGGGCATTAGATATTGAATGATCCCACATTCCTCCATTTTCCTTATTTTTCCATCTTTTTCCTCTATAAATAGAAGGCTTTTCTTCTCATTTTGGATCCACAACTTAGAGAAAAGTTACTATCTTCATATTTGCAGCAAATTCATCCATTTCCATAGCATTTTTCCATCATCATAGCTAGATTATTGCAGATTTCATCAAGGAAACCCATTGTTCATCATCATCAAGTGGATCAATCTTCATCAAGCTTTCAAAGGAGTTGGGAAAGGGCCAATTTCCACATCAAATTGGCACCAATTCCCCCATGGGATTGAGAGTTTGAATGCTTAAATAGGATTTAATAGCTTTTCTTGTTTTTTTCTTCATTTCTTTCCTATTTTGAGCATTGTAGATAAATTGCATGGGGAATCTTAGTTCTAACTTGCATATGGATCTAATATGGTGTTTGTTTGCTATGTTTGTGTAGGTCTAGGATTGTGGTTCACAGAATCTGAGCTTGATCTCGTGTTTCAGTCAAGTTGTCTACGTTGTTATTCTCCTTGAGATCTCAATTTTGTTGTTTTCAGTGTGATGATGGATTGGCATGCTTCATTGATTGAATCTATGGGTTGAGCAATGTTGTGGGCTATCTTTACCTACATGTTTGTTGTTGGACAACTTGGAAGTGGACTATCAATATCCACGAGGTTTGATTTTGTGTTGGTGTAGATCTGTTAGTTGGCCTTGTCTCTAGTCACTTTTTTGCATTGGTGTGGTTGCTCTGAGATGAGAGGATGGATGGTGTTGAGTACCTGAATTTGTCGATTATAAGGACCTATAGCATGTGTATCATGATGTCATGAAGAGCTTGGTACACATTTTAGTGTAAGCTTTTGATAGTGATGGTGTTGTTTGCTGCTGCTTGGAATTGTTGTCAGATGGGCATGTTGCTATGGGGATCTAAAGGATTTTTAGTTTAGCAGATGTTTGGTCATGATGCTTGAGAGCTCGATTGTCATAGTTCAGTGGGAGCTTTAGCAGTGACTATGGATTCATCACTTGGTGGTGAATGCTCTTATTTAGTGTTGCAGATGTTACTTGGAGGAGCTCTTAGATATTATTGTTGCAGAAGGGTTCCTTTGAATTTGCATGGACATTATTGGAATATGTGCAACACCTCAGAACCATGGAGGATTCCTAGATTCTTTGGATGAGGTGTTGGTGGTGCTTGATAGGTGATAATTGTTTAGAGTTTTGGCATGATGCATTTATCTTGAAACCATGGTATGTTCACTTGGAGCATGGTATCTCCTAAGGGGGATGGTAAGATCATAAAGTCATTATAATTTCTTGGTTCAAATGTTTGGAGCTTTGATAGTGGTTTGGAGTTTCTCTGTGTTTTGGGTGCATTGGTCATATGCTTGAGAACTTCATGATACTGTAGTAATGTATATTGGAGTTCAACATGGGATGATCATTTGTAGGTGCTCATGGATACATGGAGAACAAGGTGAGGTTGGAATTTTCTTGAGATGAGAAAGGTGTTGTTGATGGTTACTCCTGATGAATATTTCAGCAGAAATTCTAAGGAGCCTACACCTTGGTTGGACGTGAGTTCAACAAAGACCAATGAGAAGATTGCTCTTGGATGAGTCATGGTGGCTTGTATATATTGGAGGAGCATTCTCATTCCCCACTCTTGGTCTACTTGGTAGTGAAGTCTATTTGAGAGTGGAAGATGGACAACATGCTTGTCTCCTTGTGAATTTGAGTTAATAAGAACAATTAGGAGATGCTTTATGGGTGTGTTTTCTTGAGATGGAAAATGAAGTAGTTTGATCTTCTTTGAGAGGCTTACATCTATATGTTGTGTTTTATCTCTTAAGGTTGAATGGGCTTGGATGTTGTTATAGATTTTATCTTGCGGTTGTGAAGGAGACCTTACTTGACACAGTTGGCATTTAGAGGTGTATGTAGGAGGATGCTACATGTTTATGATTTGCAATTTTTCTCTTTAGTCTGGTTCTTCTTCCTGTATGTTCAAACTCATATGACTTTAGATGTGAAATTTCTATGTGGAGCCATGAAAATCACTAGTTTGTGGTCATGTGGTGTCACTTGGGTGATGACATGGAGGTTCTTGTGTCTCTTTCTTTTGTCAGATATGGAGAGCATGGGAGAGCTATGGAAGACTGTTGAGAGAGATGTTTCTTGTAACAATTGGTTGTAGGTTTTGCAGATCTTTATGGATGTTTCCTTGGTACTACATGGTTACACTTTCTATTTCTTGTCATTGGTAGATTTGCTATGCCTTTGATCTTTCATATTTGGCATTACCCATGCAGTGGGAGTTTTTTGTTGTGCTTTTTCTTCTTCAACTATTTAGAACATGGAGCTTTCTTTTGCAGTTGATGCATTGGCTATGAAGGTGGAATGATTTTGTTGATGTGGATACCTTGGAGGTATGTGTGATTGGATGTATTATCATTTGTTGTGTGTGCTATTTTTAGTTGTGCAGGTTGATCAATTGGATGGGAGTAGTCAGTTATCTAGTTGTTTTTCTAGATGATGTTCTATCTTGTTTCTTGAGGGCTTTGAAGTTGATGTTGTGTTTCTTTTGTATAGCTTGTGAGCACAGTGGAGTGGTGGTAGCGTTGAATCCCTTATCGTCTATAGGATCTGATGCTTGCGTTCTTGAGACTAGTGCATATACACCTTAGCTTGTTCCTTTTCCTGAGGTGGATGGTTGGAACTGTTGCCTGAGTTTGTGGACATCTTGGATGTCATTGTAGGTGTCTTGGTTGGAGCACGAAAGCATTGTTTAATATTCTTAAGTTTTCTTTAGAAGAAGCTAGTAAGTTCTTCATCAAGTGGGAGAATTTTGAGAAATGTGACTCAAATTTACTAGCTTGATCAACTTCCTAGAGCATTTTTGTTTTCCTCCTTCATCAGCCTGAGTTAAGTCACTGGTTTTCAAGTTTTTCTAACTAAAGTTGCGAGGTTCTAAAGTTTAATAACCTCTTGACTTAGCGACTTCGTGGTTTTCTTCGTTGTCGGAGTGTCACGTGTTTTGCAAACTTTGTAACCTTTGACTTAAAGTTCTAAATTTTGGGTTTCTCCCAACTTGGTGATCCCTTTGGTGTCAGTGACACATGATGGGATCGATAGGACTTTGAAAGATGTCTCCTCGACATTCCAGTTGAAGACTTGTTCATTCCTATCGATGAGACTTTAGGAGGTCGTCGTGAGTTGGTGAAAAGTATCTTGGACATGCAGGTAGAAGTTAGGGACTTGCTATCGGTGTGACTTCAAGATGTCATTGAGACTTTGGTGAAAGTATCTTCGATGGGGCTACATGGTGTTAGGTGGATAACCCTAAGTTTGAGGATGGAAATTTGTTCAACTGCTTATTTGATGGTCAGGTTTGAATGCTAGATGATGGCATGTGGATCGAGGTGGAAATCCTAATGGGGTGTGGGAGTTGAACAGCCAGAGAGAGAGAGAAAGATACTCTTAGAGCGACGGTTACTTGGTGTGTGGAGGCTGATAGGCTAAATTTCATTGCTAATTTGTAGATCTAGCCAAGGGCCAGGAATGAGTCAGTGTAGGCCGAGAGGCTGGGTGCAGGCCGAGAAACTAAGAGGCATAGAAGCTAAAGGGCTTGGCTGGCTAAGAGGTTGGCTGGGAGAGTGTTGTCAGATTGCCCGAGAGAGAGAAAATCAATCTCGATGCTAAGAGATGAATCTTGCAGAAGATGAATGTTGAGTGGTTATGTGACAGAGAGGCTGAGAGGCCCATGGTCGAGCCGTGAGGTTGTGTAGCCAAAAGAGATGTCTCTCAATGTGTGAGACCGAAGCAAGGTTATGCTGTCAGATTTTCTCCAAAATGAAACAAGATGTAAACTCTTTAAAAGTCGTGATCCTGATATTGTATTTGTAACTGTATTTTTTTGTTGAATAATCCAATGGAAATTTGAGCTTTTAGAGTGTGGGGTTTTTTACCCAAAAGGGTTTTCCCCACATATATCTATGTGTTCATGTCTTTCATTTCATCTTTCATGGTTTTTGGTTCTGCATGATTGAATCTGTTAATGGTGTTGTTGAAATTGATTAGCATTAACTTTTCTGTAAGGGTCAATGTGGGAAATGAACTATGTCTAATTCCGTTTTATGGCATAGTAGTCATGTCTTTGAGGCAATCTAATGTTATATGTTTTTTGAAGGCACTCCTAATCTTGGATGTTTCTTTCTAAGATGACCACACATATTTCCCAACAAAAAGAAAGATCTAGTTGGGTTTCCCCCAAGCTAGATGCCATAGAATTCATTTGAGAAAAAAGCTTCCAAAGGGGGTCCCTTGGGAACCCTTAAAAACAAAAAGGGGTCCACTCAAGGGATGCTTCAATTGAAAGATATAGAGAAGAGAGGGGTCCTTTAAGTAGGACATACATCTCCAAAACAAGTTATCATTTCCCCCAACATATAGGGGAGGAGAACCATGCAAGATACTTAGAACATATACGATAGAGGTAGACCTCGATATCACTTGTCATTTGAAGAAGAGGCAGGTGCATCAATAAATAAATGACTGATGGCACATGAATCTTGAAGTTGTATTTTATCCTTCAAGGCCTTACATTCACTAGTGGAATAGTTAGGCACTCAATGGTATGCACAAAAAGAATGTTTTTCTTTATTGTGCTTATGAAATTTCTTACATGTACAAGGAAGAGTAATTAAGCGGGCTTTTAGAAGCTACAATAAAATACGATCTTGCTCAAATAAAGAATCAGTAGGAAGCAACCCTTTCTCTTGTGAAGAAGAGTTTGATTTCCCAAAAGAGGGAGGCACAAAGATAGAAGACAAGGGTGGATGAATCTTTTCAATAGAAAGAGGTTGAGAAGAATTCATGTCACTCAACCATGGCTTTCATTTAGATTGTTCATTCGAGCAACCAAGCCCCAAATTATGCTTACAGGGTGCGAATTCTATAGGGACCTGAATGCCTTGTTTGTTATGCTTACAACCTTTACGCCCATAGCCATATTTAGATACAAGCTTAAAGTTGGGGCCATAACGTGTTTGCAAATATTGAGGAGGATCTTCATAGAGAGCATTATTCCAGCAAAGGGGATCACACTCTTGTATGGGATTTCCATCATCCTTCTTGATAGGACTACCAACATTATCCTCTTTAGTAGAAGCATAATCATCTTCCTCAGAAGGAGGATCAACACTAAGAACATTACAATTTATGTTCACATTATCCCACAATACAAAAGAATGAACATCTTTGATAGCAGGTGTGGATGGTGTTATTGGAAGGTCTAAGTGGATCGGCACGACTTTATTTTCTCCACTAAAGGATTCCATAAAGTCTAGAGAACCCCAATCATCACCAAGACATGCATTTTCTTGAGAAGAGGTAGAAGGAGAAAACTTAATATTTCTTGCTTCAAAAGGATCTTCTTCAGGGACAACTATCTCAAGAGTACCCTTTGTAGTTGGTATTGTTGGAGTAAGCATCGACACATTGGAAGACACTAAAGGGATAAGAGTAGGTACAATTGAAACTTGGCCAGTAGTTGTCATTTCACGTAAGTCCATAGCCTCAAGGTCAGCCCTGACTGTGACTACTTTATTATTACAAATGTTGATAGATTTATGCAAGGTAGATGAGGCTACACCCATAGCCTGAATCCACGGTCTACCAAGGAGAAGATTATACGATAGATTTTTCAACATAACATATACCAGGGTGGGTACAGTAATAGTTTCCAACCTTAAAGGAAAGACTATCATGCCTAGGGATTATCGACTGACATTATCGAACCCATGAATGCCAATAGAACAAGCATTAAGAGAAGATGAATCAATATTAATCTTAGGAAATAGATCAATGCTACATACATTGAGCATTGAACCAACATCAATGAGGGGATGTCTAATATCGATATTATTAATGTTAACTATAATCATCAGAGGGTTCTCTTGCTTCTATACTTCTAGGGGTGGAAGTTCCTCCAGATAGAACGTAATATTTGATGAATCCACATGAATATGAGTTATCAACGCATTAGCATCTTTCGGACTAGAAGAAGAAGGCAAGAGGATATTTTACAAGGCTTCCTAAAGCATACCTTGATAAACCAGAGTAAACTGAAGCAAGTCCCACTGTGAGATCTTAGCTAGAGTAACTTGAAGTTTCTCAACAAGATCGTAATCACTAGGTGCTTTAGTTATAGGGTTAGGAGCTTGAATAAGGCTTGGTTATTTATTCATTCTATTTTTATAAGTATGGACTACCACTCTATAAGAGGGAGCCTTAGAAAGATCAAGAGAGCCACTATCAAAGGGAACACCATTAATAGAACAAACCATTTTAGGAGAAGGACTAGATGGAGTTAGGTAAATAACAAGTCTCTTAGACCTTTGAGGGGCAGCAAAGAAATAGATTATATTTACAGACTCATCACAACTAGTGGAATAATCATTTGAAGAAACATTCTCAACATCGATCCAAGGAGGATTAGATGTGGAAGGAGGTTCATCATTCGCTAATGCATCATCTCTAGAAGAGAGTGCATTGGAATGAAGAGAAGGTAGAATAATGCTAAGAAAGGTATCAATGATTTCATCTTTTTCCAACAAAATATCCTTTGAAGCAAGAGAAATTTCATGAGAAGGATCAAAGATGCCAAGTGACATTGGCAAAGACAAGTCACCATCACATGCATGAAATGGAACATCATTAACACTTTGAATAAAATCAGAAACTGAACTAATGAAAGAGGACATTAAATTTATTTTTGGGTGATAGAACTAAGAAAAACCAAAATTCTAGATTTTTGAATTTTTTTAGTATTTTCTAGGTTTTAGTAATTTGCATTTTCGGAGGTCTTCAGATCAAAATTTGGGGTTGAAACTTCCATCGGTCCGTAAAATTTGGCTACTAAAGGCATAGTATTTTAGGGGCTGAATTAGTCCTCTTGGAGACCTTTCTAGCAGTGCAAACGGTTCTAAATTTTGAGCACCGAGTCAAAAGTTATGACCCCACCAAGTAGGGGTAAATAAATTCCTAGTTTTGTGGTTCACGTCAGGTTCACCAAAATGTAGAGAAGGGGGATTCGGTACTCGTGAGTTCTCTTCATTTAGAGAGCCTCACAAGGTGAACTACCCTAAACTACCTTAAGGAACAGCGTGAGAGTTCTAGAATCAGAAAGAGTAGGTCACAGAGATTCTCTAAACAAACTGACAAGCTTTCGACCAAAGGACAATAGTGCAAGATACGAATGGTAGCACGGTGCACTAGTGTCCAAAAGGTACATTGGTGTCTTGTACGGACCAAAGAGCAAGTTTATCACAGAAAAAAATTTAGTGACTACTAACAGTCAAATTGCTAAGAACTTCCAAAATGCGGGAAAGTGACAGAATATAATAGAAGTGAAATAAGATAAAGTAAATGATAGAACTAAAGAGGGTACATAAAGAAACTTATGATAGCAACCCAAGTAATGAAACCTCCAATATGTGAATATCTTCAATACATGCATGCGTAATATCTGGAGAAAGTGTTGGTGTTGTATAGGGGTTTGCCTTAGTCAAACCCTCATTTTGGTGTTCCCACCTCCACGAACAACCAGATAGATAGAGAGAAATGAACCCAAATGGAAAAAGTGTGTGGTGAAAGAAAAACCCTCTTCAGGAGTAGAACCCGCACCACCAAGTATGAGTGATAAAAGTAATCCCCGCTTGAGGAGGAAAACTCGTATCATGAAGTAAGAATGCAATTGATAGGAGATATGGAATTCTAGGAAGCTCATAAGCATGAGATAAGGGAGATGAAGTTGTAAGGCTTAAGGAAGCCAAAGAGGGAGACAAAGAGAGCTGCAAGCTCCAAGAGAGCTACAAAGGGTGTTGTGAGAGCTTAATAACTTGAGGTTGTTGTAGCAAGTTGTATGGAGTGGTGCAACCAAGATAACAAGAGAAAGTGTCAGAATCAAGGTTGGAAAGAAGCTAGAGATCAAATGAGTAAAAATGATGTCATTTAAAGAGGGAAAAGAAGCTTCTCAGGTTGTTACAAGGCATCCCAATCTGTTACCATTGACAAAAGTAGATGAAAAGTGGAAAAAATGCACAGAAGTGGTCATTTGAACGTTGAAACATCACAGGACGCTAGCACAAGCAAACTGTGTGTGTAATGTCCCCTCTCAAACCTGATCTTCACGTGACCATTGGCCTTTTGAAACCCAAAGGCTAGTGGAAGGTAAAATTAGGGTTTCCTATTTTTGAGGAGGTCATTGCTCAGAGATGGTGGATTCAATGGTGGATTCTTTCTAGGTTTTCAGAGAGCTTCGCAGTGGTATGTTCATCTCGGCATTCAGAGCATTTTCTGGAATTTACTATTTTTAGTAAATTCTATTTTTGGCAGCTTTTCAGTTGGGTTCAGTTTGGTTGACTTCCTATGTCAGTTTGATTGGTTGGCTTGTTCATTAATGGCTTCGGGGCGCAGTTGGAGAAATAAGTTGGGCTAATTTTATTAAAGTCACGTTTTAATGTTATAATTTAACGTTGACTCCCCCCCTTAGCCTAGCTTAATCACTTAAAGTCTTTTTAAAAGGTGGCCTTTTGAGGGTGGCGCTTCATTAAGAGGGTTAATTATTTCTTTTATGAAGTTTTGATTAAAGTTCAAAATGGACGCCTTTTCCAAGAAAGATTAAAATATTATTAAAAGAGAAAGTGCTTGAAAAGGTGGGACGCCATCTTTGAGGAGATTAGGGTTTTGACCTAAAAGTGGATTTTAGGGTTTTGAGAAGTCAACTGGAGAATTATAAAAAGGAGTCTTGGAGCATCATTTCACATCTTTGGTCTACTATACTGTTATACTGCCGGATTGGCTCTGGAATCGCTTCGAGGAATGAAGGCCTCCTAGCTCGGGCATCGCTTCATGTTTGCAAGACAACATCTAGTGGTGATTCAGTCTTTGTGAGTTGCATTTAGTTGTGCATTGTTCTCAGCTTATTGCATTGTTAGTTTTATTTGGCATATTAGTGTTTTCAGCTTATTGCATTCATTATACAGCAGATCCGTGTTTTTTATCATAAATCAAAAAATACCAAAAACAGTGTTCTGGGTAATAGCTTATTGTCTTTGCTAGGCCTAGGCGCCACCATCCTCAAAGTTGTAGAATTTTTAGAGATTGCATTAATTTTTAAAAGGAAATCGCCCATTTCAGCTGGCCGTACCATTTAGCTGCATTGAAATTCGTGCATTAATTATTGGTTGCATTTTGGGTCTGTTTTGGGGTGTTAGTTTGGGCGCCATCATAAGAAGAGTATTGTGCATCAAGAATCATGCCAATTGAACAAGTTGTTAGCGAGATATGAGCATATGAGCATTTCCATAGGTTGCTGGTTATTTCGTTAAGAGCAGATTTGTATCAGAAATCAGAAATTATTGTATTGCTCTTTGAATGTATTATTGTTTGGGCATGACTATCCAAGATATGGGTAGTTCTCTATGATGTAATGCTAATCTTTCAGCTTCTTAAGACATTGGCAGGCGAATCTTTCTTATGTTGTAAAACTGACAGTAGTACTGGCAGTCATTCTTTGCTTGATCTAATCTGGTTGTAATTCTCAGTTCAATTAAAGTTATTGTAATAGTTATAGCTCCGCCCTATGGTAGCTACTTTCCCTCTTTGGGTTAGCAAGCACATTCTGGGTGTTGAGTAGTTTCATCTTCAGCATTTCTCTTTCAAGCATTGTTTTTGTAATCACTCCGTCATATGGTCGCCCCTCACTCCGCATTGGATTGGGTAGCACATACTTGACGTCGAGTTCCCTTTCCAGCATTTAGAGTAGAAGATCCTTGACCAATGCTCGCCATCATCGGCGCCATCCTGGTTAGAGTTGCTTCAGTACGTTTTGGTTTATCTTCTAACCTTAACGGGTACTTTGATTGTAATGTTGTAATCTGTTAATTGAAAAAACGAAAAAATTGGCTCGGAATATTTCAGTGGTATCAGAGCCACGCATCCTGCCATCCTGTGAAATCAGCCTTCTATGAGTGACAGAGAACAGAGGTACTTGGCAAGAGTATACAAGAGGGATACAGTTCAGACACAGTTGTATCAAGCTCCAAAAGGTCAGACAGCATCAGAGGTTTTGAGGGCTAATTGGGAGCCTTTCACAGGAAACAGAAATGGGGGATAATGAAAGGACTTTAGGTGGCAATGAAAGAAATGAAAGGATTTTTGGTGGCAATGAAAGAAGTTCAGGCAACAGAGGTGACAGTGGGAAGGGTATAGACAATTCGGCCAATCTAGGTCAAGGGCTTGATAAGAAGATGGATGCTTTGTTGGATATGTTCTCTCTCATGTTAGGGAGATTGGGTCCGAATACTCCACAAAACAATACAGTGCATGCCGGTGAGCATAGTGCTACCAACCAGCACAATGGTCATGTTGCCCAACCTTCAGTTAGCAGCACCTACATTTCTGCTAGACCACTCAAACCCACGTTTTTGGCACCAGCAAACCCACATCCTGATCCCGAAGAAAATGCTTCATCTTTGGAGAGGCTAAGGATAGGCCGTACGGAATATGACACCCTTCCTGATGAAGTCAAGCTTGACATGTCCTTCAATGATTACATGGAGTATAGAAGGAAGGATAGAGGCCAAGGGAGAAATTATGACCAAAGAAGAACTCCAGCACAAGGAGACTTGTATCAAGCTATCAACAAGGTTACGCTTCCCCATTTTGATGGAAGTGATAATAATTCTGCTCGAGCTTGGATACAGAAGCTAGACAACTATTTGGCTCTTAGGCCAATGGCTGAAGAAGAAGCGATTAAATTCGCTACGCTACACCTAGATGGGGTGGCGCATGAGTGGTGGTACCATGGCCTAGTCACCTTAGGTCATGGGTCTATCACTAGCTACGATGAGTTCACCAATAGACTCATTGAGAGGTTCGAGAAGAAGGACCCAGAAGTGCATTTTAGGGAGTTGGCACAAGATTGGATCCAGAGACTATCAATGAACTCCGAAGAAAGGGGTTATGTTTCCGTTGTTGGGAAAAATGGTCCCAAGATCATGTGTGCCCAAAGGGTGCTAAAATCCATCAAATTGAGTTCTATACAGCTGAAGAAAGCAATTCTGATTTTTCTGATCAGCAAGCTGATTTTGAGGACAGCGATGAAGAAAAAACTCCAGAAGAGTCTGAAAGTGAAAAAGAAAGTGGTGGTACATTGGCTCAACTTTCGAGCTTCCAAAAGAATGAGTCTTTCAAAGTTCGTGGGATGATCAAAGGGCAGCGTATTGTTGCTTTAATTGACACTGGAGCAACACATAACTTCATAGACGAAGTTGTGGTGGCAAAGAAAGGGTTGCAAACAGAAGACTTTGAAGGTTTCAGAGTTATGGTTGCTGATGGGTTTCACATCTCATGCACCAAGAGGATTCCCAACATGTCAATGCAATTGGGCAATTACGAAGTCAAGGATGACTTCTATGTGGTTAATATTGGAGATACGGATGCTGTCCTTGGCATTCAATGGCTGCGATCTCTTGGAGAGATCTCTTTAAATCTGCAAACCATGGAACTCAAATTTCAATCCGATGGAAAGAAGGTGGTGTTGAGAGGAATGTCAAATGGTGGCCCTCGGATTGTGTCATTCAAGAGGATGGCAAGGTTGATACGTCATGACCAAGTGGAGTGGGCTGCGGAGTGCATGATTCTTCCAGCTAGTCCAGCTGAAACAAAAATAGAGCATCCTCCAGATATTCAGTCTTTACTCACCAAGAAGAGTAAAGTGTTTGCTGATTTACCTCCTGGACCCCCTCCTGATCGAGGTTCAGAACACATCATAGAGCTCAAGGAAGGGGCTAAACCGGTGATCACAACTCCATATCGGTATCCGAAGAGGCAAAAGGATGAGATCGAGAAGAATATTCGAGAACTTTTGGAGATGGGTTTCATACGCCCAAGCAAGAGCCCCTTTGCATCTGCAGTGGTTCTTGTGAAGAAGAAGGATGGTACCATGCGCATGTGCGTGGACTATCGTGCTTTGAACCAAAGCACCATCAAAACAGATACCCCATTCCTAGAATAGATGAGCTCATTGATGAGCTACATGGGGCTAAGTTCTTTTCGAAGATTGATCTGAGGTCGGGTTACCATCAGATACGAATGAGGGGATCAGATGTGGAAAAGACAGCTTTCAGATGTCACTATGGCCATTTTGAATTCTTAGTCATGCCATTTGGGTTGACTAACGCTCCGGCTACCTTTCAGTCTTGCATGAACCGTGTCTTTCAGAATCATTTACGAAGGTTTGTGCTGATATTTTTTGATGATATTCTGATCTACAGCAAGACTTGGGAAGATCACCTCAAGCACTTGGAGGAAGTGCTTAGTATCATGGAATCTGAGAGCTTGTTCGCAAAAGCTTCCAAATGTGAATTTGGAATGGAGGAGTTACTGTACCTTGGCCACATAATCAGTGCTGAGGGAGTGAAGGTGGATCCGGAAAAGATCAAAGCAGTAGTTGATTGGCCACCTCTGAGAGTTTGACTCGGTTGAAAGGTTTTGGGTCTTTGTGGTTTTTACCGGAGATTCGTAAAGGGGTATTCACAGAATGCTGCTCCTCTTACTGATCTCACCAAAAAGGGAGCCTTTGCTTGGTCAGAAAAGGCTCAAATTGTGTTTGATAAGTTCAAGAAGATCATGAGCTCGTGTCCAGTTTTGGCTATTCCAGATTTCTCCAAGCCATTCGAGCTGCAATGTGATGCATCGGGTGAAGGAGTGGGGGCTGTCCTGATGCAAGACAAACACCCTATCGTGTTTGAGAGCAGAAAATTATGGGGTGTTGAAAGGACATACTCAATCTATGACAAAGAAATGCTTGCCATTATGCATGCATTAGCCAAGTTCAGGCAGTACTTGGTAGGGAACAAGTTCGTGGTTAAGACGGACCACAATAGCCTCAAGCATTTCATGCACCAGAAAGACCTAAATGAGAGGCAACAGAAATGGGTGAGTAAGCTTCAAGCTTACGACTTTGACATTGAATATGTCAAAGGGAAAAATAATGTCATGGCCGATGCTCTCTCCAGAAGGCCTCATCTTAGCTCATTGTGTGAGCTTACTGCAGATTGGAGAGACATGTTGCTTGCTGATTATGCAAAAATCAGTTTGCAACCAGCATTCTGGAAGGTACTTTCCATGATGAAAGGTACCAGGTGGTTGAGGGATTGATCCAGTATAAGGGAAGAATCTTTCTGGTGGCTGATTCTAAGCTTAAGAAGAAGATTCTTTTGACTTTTCATGACATTCCAGTTGCTGGTCACCAAGGTTTTTTCAAGACCTATAGGCAGATCCGAGAAAGGTTTTCTTGGAAAGGATTGAAAGGAGAAGTTCAACGCTACATTCAGGAGTGTCCTGTTTGTCAAGCGAATAAAAATGAGCATACATTACCAGCCGGTTTGCTGCAACCACTTCCTATTCCCAATCAAAAATGGGAAAGTATCTCGATGGACTTCATCACAGGGTTGCCCAAGGCCCAAGGGAAGGATTGTATTTATGTAGTGGTGGATAGGCTAACCAAATTTGCTCATTTCTTCGCCATTACCAGCACTTTTTCTGCAGCCCAAGTTGCAGATCTGTTTTTTCGAGAAGTGTTTAGGCTACATGGGTTGCCAAAGAACATTGTGAGTGATAGGGACAGCAAGTTCCTAAGTACGTTTTGGCAAGAAGTCTTCAGAATGAGTGGTACTGTGCTCACCCCAAGCACTAGTTACCATCCCCAAACAGATGGGCAAACAGAAGTGGTGAACAAGTGGTTGGAAGGCTACTTGAGAAATTATGTGTCAGAACAGCAGAAAGCTTGGGTCAAGTGGCTGCATATAGGCGAGTACTGCTACAACTCTACTTTTCATATGTCAATTAAGATGTCTCCCTTCTTGGCACTTTATGGGTATGAAGCACCTAGTTTTGCAGATTTGGTGTTTGGTGACAGCAAAGCACCCCTAGCCAAGGATTTGTTGTAGCATAGTCAAGACATAATGAAATCCTTGAAGGATAATTTGCAGGTTGCACAAAATCAGCAGAAGTTGTATGCTGATCAGAGGCGTGTTGAGCGTTCTTTCGAGGTTGGGGATATGGTCTATCTTCGTTTACAACCATATAGACAGTCTACTCTCAAGAAGAGTGGAGCTGAGAAGCTCAAACCTCGCTTCTATGGGCCATTTAGGGTCATCAGAAAAGTTGGGGCAGTAGCTTATGAATTAGAGCTACCTTCTGATAGCAGAGTGCATAACGTCTTCCACGTGTCGCCTCAAGAAGGCACTTGGACATAATGTGGTTGCTTCATCACAGTTGCCACTGTTGGATGAAGAGGGACAGTTGGTTCTAATTCCAGAGGAGATACTTGATGTCAGAGAACGTTCTTTGAGGAAAAGAACCATCAGAGAATACCTGGTAAAGTGGAAGAACCTGCCTATGGAGGATGCAACTTGGGAAAGTGATGAGATATTGCAGCATCCTAGTTTGCGATTGCTTGAGGACAAGCAATCTTGGGGAGGGCGGACTGTAATGTCCCCTTCTCAAACCTGATCTTCACAGTGACCGTTGGCCTTTTTCTGGAAACCCGAAGGCTAGTCGGAAGGTAAAATTAGGGTTTCCTATTTTTGAGGGGTCATTGCTCAGAGATGGTGGATTCAATGGCAGATTCTTTGGGTTTTCAGAGAGCTTCGCAGTGGTATGTTCATCTCGGCATTCAGAGCATTTTCTGGAATTTACTATTTTTAGTAAATTCTATTTTTGGCAGCTTTTCAGTTGGGTTCAGTTTGGTTGACTTCCTATGTCAGTTTGATTGGTTGGCTTGTTCATTAATGGCTTCGGGGCGCAGTTGGAGAAATAAGTTGGGCTAATTTTATTAAAGTCACGTTTTAATGTTATAATTTAACGTTGACTCCCCCCCCTTAGCCTAGCTTAATCACTTAAAGTCTTTTTAAAAGGTGGCCTTTTGAGGGTGGCGCTTCATTAAGAGGGTTAATTATTTCTTTTATGAAGTTTTGATTAAAGTTCAAAATGGACGCCTTTTCCAAGAAAGATTAAAATATTATTAAAAGAGAAAGTGCTTGAAAAGGTGGGACGCCATCTTTGAGGAGATTAGGGTTTTGACCTAAAAGTGGATTTTAGGGTTTTGAGAAGTCAACTGGAGAATTATAAAAAGGAGTCTTGGAGCATCATTTCACATCTTTGGTCTACTATACTGTTATGCTGCCGGATTGGCTCTGGAATCGCTTCGAGGAATGAAGGCCTCCTAGCTCGGGCATCGCTTCGTGTTTGCAAGACAACATCTAGTGGTGATTCAGTCTTTGTGAGTTGCATTTAGTTGTGCATTGTTCTCAGCTTATTGCATTGTTAGTTTTATTTGGCATATTAGTGTTTTCAGCTTATTGCATTCATTATACAGCAGATCCGTGTTTTTTATCATAAATCAAAAAATACCAAAAACAGTGTTCTGGGTAATAGCTTATTGTCTTTGCTAGGCCTAGGTGCCACCATCCTCAAAGTTGTAGAATTTTTAGAGATTGCATTAATTTTTAAAAGGAAATCGCCCATTTCAGCTGGCCGTACCATTTAGCTGCATTGAAATTCGTGCATTAATTATTGGTTGCATTTTGGGTCTGTTTTGGGGTGTTAGTTTGGGCGCCATCATAAGAAGAGTATTGTGCATCAAGAATCATGCCAATTGAACAAGTTGTTAGCGAGATATGAGCATATGAGCATTTCCATAGGTTGCTGGTTATTTCGTTAAGAGCAGATTTGTATCAGAAATCAGAAATTATTGTATTGCTCTTTGAATGTATTATTGTTTGGGCATGACTATCCAAGATATGGGTAGTTCTCTATGATGTAATGTTAATCTTTCAGCTTCTTAAGACATTGGCAGGCGAATCTTTCTTATGTTGTAAAACTGACAGTAGTACTGGCAGTCATTCTTTGCTTGATCTAATCTGGTTGTAATTCTCAGTTCAATTAAAGTTATTGTAATAGTTATAGCTCCGCCCTATGGTAGCTACTTTCCCTCTTTGGGTTAGCAAGCACATTCTGGGTGTTGAGTAGTTTCATCTTCAGCATTTCTCTTTCAAGCATTGTTTTTGTAATCACTCCGTCATATGGCCGCCCCTCACTCCGCATTGGATTGGGTAGCACATACTTGACGTCGAGTTCCCTTTCCACATTTAGAGTAGAAGATCCTCTGACCAATGCTCGCCATCATCGGCGCCATCCTGGTTAGAGTTGCTTCAGTACGTTTTGGTTTATCTTCTAACCTTAACGGGTACTTTGATTGTAATGTTGTAATCTGTTAATTGAAAAAACAAAAATTAATTTCGGAATTTCGGGCATGCTAATGCCTAGACACATCATGCTACAAAACAACACGAACGAGAAAAACATAAGGTTTAACACACAATTGGTGCATGAAGGGTAGCTACTAAAAAGTGAGCCTTTGAGCATCTTGAGAGAAAAAAGGGCTAATGTAGGGGCTAAAATGAGCCTACACAAATGCTAGGGGAGTGGACACTAAAGTGGATATAAGAATGTATGTGAAATTGCAAGGGATGCAATTTTACAACATTACAGGAATAAAATATAGTTAATAACCCCTTCGTTATATAGGCAAGGTGTGAGATAGGATTAGATAAGATTGTGACATGTGTCTTAATCCTATGTTATGAGACAACTAACTTAACAAAAAGTCAAAAATATAAGATAGGATAAGATCTTATCTAGAAAACTTAGATAGAATAAGTCCCCTTGCTAGGAATTAGCTAGGTACAAGATATTTATTCACACCTACACCCCGCTTAAGCAAAACTTAGGGAGTATATTATTATGCAAAGATGTAAAAAAAAAAATGATTATTATGGGTTTCATCTACTAAGCCATGTTAGGTATCCATTTACAATGCAATCTCTCAAAAATGGAGAAAAGGGGAAAACTAAGTGGGACAAAAATCCTCTCCAAAAGAGAGAAAAGATACAAACATGGATGATGTATGGAGGAATCAATGATATCCCCTAAGGACTACATCCATCATGAATATATATTCAATGACCCCCCATAAGAGGGAAAAAGAGAGAAGATATTCCCCCCATAATGAAGAAGATCCAATGTTGATAAAAAATTGCTAAAAACAAAATATGATATGAAATGCCTACAAGTAACACATTTTCCCTTAGGAAGAAACAAGTTCATAGGTAGATGAATAAGCCACTCCATGTCCAAATAAAAGGAGGAAGGATGAATTATCAACATATATTTCTTTGAAAAATAATTAGGAGTCTCCAAGATTGAAGAAGTCACAACATAGTCATGGTCAAACTCAACCAAGAAACATGACAAATCAAGGAAATGAGGAAACTCATGACTCTCAATCTCTAAAGAAAAAGAAGATGAGATAACTGTTGTGCTAAAATTATCATTGAAGAGGAGAGAAAATCCATCAAGTGCATCCTTCAAATCTGTAGTATGAGACTCCACAAACAAGTTAGAAATCCCTGTCAAATATTCATCCCACAAAGCAAGATCTAAAAAACTATGATCATCTTGCTAAATAGAAGCATTGATAGTTGATGAGGCAAGAGATGAAGGGGTAATAAGCTTAAGACTTGTCTCTAGAATACCAAGGTTTAGATGACCAAAATTCTCCTCACAAACATAATACATAGTTGATGAATGAGTGTGAATAGTAGTCAAAGGAACATTATCATCAACAAAGTCAAAATGAGAAAAAGAATACAAATGAGATGAATGATCAACCATCCCGATAGAAATGATATCTATAGTCTTCAAGTCCCTTATGTATGATGAGCACATTATTATACTAAGAGATGGGGGGTGAATCAGTATAATATAAACTTTTACTTTTTCAAACTTAATTAATTATAACAATAACAACTATGCAAGATCTAACAATTAAGAACACAATAAGAACACCAAATTTGCATGGAAAACCTTAAGGGAGAAAACCACAACAAAATATTTCTTATATTAAACTTCTCTTTACAAATTTGTAGGCACCAACCCATAGGGATACTAATTCCCACAATTCATAGGCACCAACCTACTCAAGGCACCAACTCCCACTGCTAATCACCAAATTAGTGAAGGATACCAATCTCTCCTTTAGGAAGAACCAACTTCCAAATGAACAAAGTATTTCACTTCTTGAGTATTTATTCTTCAATGGATGATCATTTAATTATCTTTTATATATTTCTCACATAAATCTCATACTCTTTTCTTTACACTTCTATTTACTTCTTCTTGATGATATATATATATATATTGTCTACTTCAATCTTCCTCAAAAAAATAATTCTAAATCTGCTTATTCATTCTCTACAAATTTTCTCACAAAGTATTCCACAATCCATTCTTTAAATCTTCCATAATCTATGTTAGAATTTTGTGTTGTCATTGATGTCAACAGACCTTTGATATATATATATATATATATATATTGTCTACTTCAATCTTCCTCACAATGTTTTTTCTAAATCTGCTTATTCATTCTCTACAAATTTGCTCACAAATTATTCCACAATCAATTCTTTAAATCTTCCATAATCTATGTTGAAATTTTGTGTTGTCATTGACATCAAAAGACCTTTGTTGTTGCATTGATGTCAACCTATGGAGATGCTTTGATTAGTAGCATTATGTTGTCATTAGTAGTATCACTGATGTAAACTTCTAGTGTTCCTTTGATAAGCATGTGTTGGTGATGTTCAACCTTTGGTGTGGTTGAGTTGCTGAGAAGCCAGATAATGAGAATGTGTTTATGGTGCTTGGTTTCCAAGTGCTTTTGAGAAAATTTGAGTAAAAGAGGAAACAATGTGGTGAAGAGTGTTCAATATGATGGAAAGGTGTTCAGTTTTTTGCTCCAGATTTCTTCATGGCTAAAGACCTTCTTGTGTGGTTCAAATATGTTTCTTAGAGGTGTTTAGAGGTGTTATATCCAAAGTTTCTTGTTTTGGATCATTGTGTAAAGTTATGTTCACCAATGTGTGAACTGTGTTGTAATGTTGTCTAGAAGAAATGGTTTTGCTCCATATTTCTTCGTAGTTTGGTTTCTAGTCTTGTAGATTTGGGAGTATGCTTACAGTTCTCATATCTATCTGCATACTAAGTTTTTTGTGTTTTGGTACTCCACACAATTGGATTTAGGTGTTGCAGTGTGTTGAAGGTTAGTTGGTTGTGAAGAATGAATATGTTCTTCTAGTGTGTAGTGTTGTGAAGGAGTTGTTGGATCTTCGGGAATTGATAGAATATTCTAGATTGTGTAAATGTCGTGTGTGGTCCATGAGTCATCTTTGGATCAAAGGAAGCATGTATTCAATTGTTTAATGGTGTTAACACAGGTTCGACCAACCTTGGGTGTTTACACTAATTGTGGATATACTTTGGTGCTTGTGGAATTGTGGAATGGCATGTATGAATGGATTTGGGTCCGAGTTAAGGTGTGTTGTGGTCTACCTTCATTCCTCTCCACTGTGAGAATGTTTGGGTTCTAGCCTAATTTGAATTTGCGTGTTTGAGGTGCATAACCAACCTTTTGAATTGTTTTCAAGGTAGAAGATGGTATATATGACTGTTGATTTTATGGTCAGATGTATGTGATGAAGTGTGTATGATGTGAATTGTGTTGTGAAGTGTGAAAGTGTGAAGTACAATATAAGCCTTAATGACTAAGACTACTAGAATCAGTGAGTGAAAGGTGTCTACATTCTATAGAGAGAGTGTGAATATTGTGATAAAGAAGTGGTAAAACTTTTATGTTTCATTGAGATGGATTTCTCATTGTAATAGTATTCTTTCTTCTCCATTTTATTCTGGCAATGAGTCCTTTCTTTTGGGCAATGATCCCTCTAATAGTGAGCCTATTGTATTTGGTGTTGCAATCACTTTAGTTTGTGAGCTAATCCTCACTTTGGTTTTTCCCTTCTTGGATTTTCTATGTAAATCTAGTGTTCTCATGTGTTTGGGTGTGTTTGTGTTATTGTTTCTCATGTTTATGTTTTGTTAATGCATGATAAGGGTTTAATGGCTGTCAAGAATTTAAGGACTAATGTAGATATGAATGTTAATGAGGGTTTGATGTTTTAATGTATAATTGATTTAGCCCCCCTCTCAGTTGTCTTTTGCATTCAAAAATTGGTATCAAAGAAAGGTTCCTTGCAAGAAATATTAACTGCTTGAGGTAGATTTAGGATGATGCACAAGGAGGATCCTTTGTTTGATGGATTTTACTATGCATTCTTGAAAACCAAGATTAAAGGTTTCCTTATCTCTCTAAGGTTTGGAGTTTAGAAGTCTATTGAAACTAGACAAGCCTATGCACTAAAAATATAAAGTGGTAAAATATGGGGGGATTCAATACTAAATTAGGGGGTATTGTGTGTGCACTTCCTACTTTCCTTTTGGTTCTTCATTTGTATAATATTTTATTTTCTAAAACATGAATTCAAATCAAGTTTTCACATCATTAACATGCTTTAACTATCATGACTAGAAACTGAAAGTTCAACATGTGTTAAAAATAAAGGGTTGTATAGGGTAACAATGGGAAGTACCAAATAAGAACGTACTATTGAGGAAGCAAAATAAAAATGGTTTAACAAGTGTGGTCAAGCCTTTATTTTTTGTGTTTGAACATGTATCATGATCTTCTCTTTCATGTATAATCATTAAATATGCCTAATGAAGTTTGGCTTGCATTACAAAAATCCTTTTGGAAGGTAGATGAAATGAAAGGTCATGAGTTAGAGAATGAGATAATAAGTTTGAGCCTTAGTTTTTTGAGACCCTACAAGAAATCTTCACTAAGTTTAAATCAATTTTAATTTTCAACTAAAAGAATGTGGAATAGAGAAAAAAGGGGATCAATTAGTTCTTTTTATACTCTCCAAATTAGGTCCTCACTATTCTATGTTTGTATCTACCTTCTATTCCACCAAAAGGGCCATGTGGATAGTGTGGAAGATTCCTTCTTTAGATAACTTCATTTCTGACTTAACTAGGGAACAAGATAAGCTAATACGAATGAACACATTAAAATCATCCAAACCACAAGCACTCATTGTTGGGAATGAAAAAAAAACTTCAAACAAAAAGGGTAATAAATAAAATACTTAAAAGTACTTGATGAGACTAAGAAATAAAGGAAAAATAATCCTCCAAAACCAACATTGAAACTTCTTCCAATAAAGGGAAACCTAAGGAAGAAAAAATTAAGTGTTCATGTTGCAATAAAATTGAGCATGCTAAGTATAAATGTATGAAAAAAATAGATTGACCACCTCTCACATTTTCTTGAGAAGAACAACATAGGGGTCCTTGAGTCAATCAAACTATCTTCATCAACTCAAGAATCTACTAAGGCAAAGGAAAAAAATGAAAATAAAAATGTAAGGGCAAGGCTCTAGTTGCCACTGCATCATCACCATCAACTTTGTCTTGGATCATTGACTTGGGTGCCTCACATCACACGAGTTCTTCATGAGTTGATTTTTCTTCCTTAGAGTTGTGTAATATGTCTTCTGTCACTTTGGGAGATGATACTTCAGTAGTAGATGCAAGGAGAGAGTTTGTTGAAGTTAAAGGTAGAACATTCATAAATGTTTTAAGTGTAATCTCCTATTAGTGTATCAAATTACCGACATATTGAAGGGTATGAAAAATCATTTTTCACAAAAATTAGTTAAGATTAGAGAGTTACATACCAACAATTTTTAAGCATTGGTAAGGGTAGATCACCAAGTCAAGTTATAAACCTCACACTTTTCCCCTGATGTTCTCCCAATGTGACAGTTCTTACTCATTTAGATGGAGTTAGCAAATCATGGCATAAGTGATTTAGCTACCTTAACTATCACTACCTTAAGTATCTTAGATTAAAATATATGGTCACAAGGTTTGTTATAGTTATATTCTTTAGCTTAGTCTTTGTAAGTGTTGTACCCTTGGGAAGAATCTTGAAGAGAAATTTGACAAAGGTAAAGCATGGAGTGCTACATAGGTTTTGGAGCTTGTTTATAGTGATGTATCAAGGGCATTTCCCCATCCACCCTTCACTAAGGCTAGATATGTTCTCACTTTCATAGATGAATTCTTCGTGTAGACATGGATCTACTTCCTTCAATATAAATCTTAAGTCTTCAACAATTTTCAATACATCAAGGCTCTTGATGCAAAAAAATTGGGGAAAGTCATCAATATTCTTCAAACATATAATGGGAGTGAGTATACCAAAAACACGTTTGAGCAATTTTGTACATCAAAGTGGATAGACTTGCAATACACAGTTCCATATACTCCCCAATAGAATGGTGTTGCAAATAAAATTAATAGATCCTTAAAAGAGATTTCTAACTATATGATATACTCCAAGGGCCCTACACCATATTACTAGGTAGAAGCAATCAACTGTTCATGTTACATTTAGAATAGGATTCCTTGCAAAACCTTAAAGGGAATCACTCCCTTTGAAGCTTGGGTGGGAAGGAAACCATTAATTGAGCACTTCAAGGTCTTTAGATCTCCAGCAATAACATATTTATCAACATAAAATAACAAGGAAATGGAACAACAATCCAAACCTTATATCTTTGTAGGCTATTTAGATGATGTGAAAGATTATCTCCTACTCCACTCTACCACACATGAGTTGTTCACTGATAGGAGTGGTAAGTTTTAGCATAGTCCCACTGAATCTACACTTGGCATTTCTCTTTTTATTTTTGATGATTCTTCAAACAACTCAAACCATCCATAGTGAATTCTTAAGGTAGATTATTCTTCTTCTTTCAGTATTAACAACAAGGATAGTGGAGGGGAGTCATCTTCATCTACTTCTAGACATGCTTTGGAGGATGATGTTATAACACCTAACTCACCCACTTCTTTCTCTCTTTGGGATAGACAAAAATTTAAGACTGTAGGTACTTGGGTAGAGAATCTGACATATGGAAGATGTACACTGTCAAACTATCAAAGTGGGACACATGCTTACTTTGCCTCATCCTTCAATCCACAAACATTTAGAGAGGCTTCAGGAATACCTAAGTGGGATAGTGCTAAGCACGAAGAATATAATTCCTTGATGAGAAATCACACTTGTGACTTGACACCACTTCCTAAGGTAAGGAAGGTGGTTAAATGTAGGTGGATATAACAAACCAAATTTATTGCAGATGGGCTAGTTGATAAGTACAAGTCACATTTGGTTGCCAATGGTTTTTCACCAATTACTAGCATTGGCTACACCAAGACCTTTACACTTATGGCCAAGTTGAATTATATCCAACTCACACTTGTTATTGCTATAGCACATGACTGGGATGTGCAACAAATGGATGTGAAGAATGATTTTCTTCATGGAAATCTTAAGGAGGTGATCAACATGGAGCAACCACCATGGTTTATTTAGGGCTTGTCCTTAGTTTGTAGACTTAGGAAATCCCTCTATGTACTAAAATAAGCTCCTCTGGATTCCTTTCTTCTAGCTTCAAGATTCACTTGGTACCATTCATATCCTAATTGGTATCTCTTGTGATAGGATGATTCATTGTTAATATTGGTACTTTATGTTGCTGATATTTTGATCACTGAGAGTTGTTCATATTTTATTATTAAAATTAAGTTATTTTTATAAATGGATTTAACATGACAGACTTGGGGTTATTGCATTACTTCTTTGGTATTGAGATTTCACAATCTGACTCAAGGATGACTCTTGCATATCCCAAGTACACTCTTGATCTACTCACTCAACTTCACATGTCTGATTATAAGTCATCTTCAACTCCCATTCTATTTGGAGTCAAGTTTGAGGTTAATTGTACTACACCATTGGTTGATGATACCTTGTATCAACTTGTTGGAAGCCTAATCTATTTGACTCATATCAAGCTTGACATTTCATACGCAATAGGCATGGTTTTGAGATTTATGTAGGAGCCTCATTAGTTACATTGGAAAGAAACTAAGAGGCTTCACTACCTTCAAGGTACTCTCAAATATGGGATTCACTACATAATTTGCACAAAGGTTGACTTGGTTGGATACACAAATTTTGATTTGGTTTTCATTACTCAAATTCATAAGTTGACTTCAAGTTACAGTTTCTTAGTAGGTTCTAGTCCTATCAATGAGTCTAGAAAAAAGTAAAGTGTTATTTCTTTATCATACACAAAGGTAGAGTATATGGGATCTATTAACACAAGTATTAAGACTCTTTAGTTTGAGGCAATTTTTACTCAATTTGGCATTCCATTTAGGATACTCACAATCATCTATTGTGACAACCAAAGCACTATCCAAATATGCAAAAAATTGGTCCAACACCAACGTACCAAGCACATAGAGATTCATATTGAAACAAACAAAATGAGGGACCATAGGCCTAGAATGTAAACCTAGGATTTTTATTTGTGAGGTGTGTGGGATTTTCCATTGCTTCATTAAGATGGAGACTAACAAGGTGAATAGATTAACTTTCAACCATGAAGGTTATCCAATTAGACCCGAATCTCCATCCTATTAAGCCTTAGAATGATTTAAAAATTATTTTCTATGATTAAACTAATTAAACTATATGACCTAATATGAAAGATACAAGATCTTTACAATGTACATATTGAAACAATAAACTTCAGGTAGATCTGAGACATGTGGAGGATTGTGTACTTGTCACTAGAAGTTGGATCTGATTTTTGTAGTAGGACTAGGTCACCCTAGGGTGAATGGGTCTTTTTATAACACTTATGCTCTATTTTCGGGGTTCTTTGATGACAAATATGAGCTTATGATTTTTGGTTATAGAAATGTTAGAACATTATTGGATAAATATGTGTAGACATGTAAAATATACCAATTGACATTGTGCATATGATCCTGATTACTAACATAGTTTCTTCCTGAATCATCCCTCTGTCTAACCATTTAATCAAATCTCCTTATCTGATTAAATTCATCAACTTTCATCCCTTAAATAAATAATTTTGTCTAATTAAGTCACTCTCTCTTGTTAATTAAATCAATCCATATGATCTAATTATCCCTATTTAATTAAATAATCAATTTATTTGATTAAATCTCTAAAGTCTATTCATTAAATTAAATAAATTAAAACCTTATTTGATTTAATCTAACACCATCTCTTTTAATTAAATAAATCAAAATCCTTATTTAATTAATCTCTTATCATATTCCTCTTTTATTTGATTTAAATAAATCCATAAATTTGAGTCAAATAGGTCACATCATTTAACCTCTCTCATTAAATTAATTAACCCTTGATTAATTTAATCTCATCTCATGTCCCATCCTCTAGATAATGCAAGTTGCACATGAAAATAGATTTAATTCATTTATTAAAACTCTATTTTCCTCACAAGGCATCTTTTGGAATATTCTCTCAATTTGAATTCAAAAATTCCAAGTCAACATGTACATCCAACAAGGCAATAAATTCATCTTACATGTCCTTTTCCTTGAGCCAAGTGGCATTTATTGCATTTTCCCTTCCCTCTTGCATGTCATTTCAACAAATTTGAAATTCAAAATACTGCATTTATTGGCACAAACCCCAAATCTTGCGCATCCTTCATCCATTCATAGCTTGACAAGTGGCATCATACCATTGGATGAATGTTAGTCCCACATTGCTCAAATTTGGACATTCATCCATCTTGGAATTCCATAAATGAAGAGCTCATATCCTCATTTCATCTTCCACAATCTAGGCAAAGTTACCATGCTCAAATATCTCTTGAATTTTATCCATTATCATTGAGTCATAGCTAGGTTTTTGCAGATTTTGGCTTGGAGTTCTCATTCTTCACCAACCAAGTGGGTCAATCATCTTCAACACATCAAGCTTGCATCATAGGAATTGGGAAAAGGGCCAATTTTCACATCAAATTGGCACCAATTCCCCCATGGGATCATGAGTTTGCACATCTAATTAGGATTTAATCTTTGTTTTATCATTTCCATTGTGTTCTTTAATATTTTCTTCCTAGTTTGAATAATGTAAATGGATTTCATGGGGAATCCTTGTTTTGGCTTGCAATCTCTTGTCTAATTTGTTTATTCTTGTTGTTTTGTAGGTACCAAGGTTGGGGTTCGCACAATATGTAAGTGTGTTTTTATTTGTTGACAATATGTAGGGCTTAAAAAGCAATAATAAACAACTTGTCCTCAATATTCCTTCAATCCTCTTTAAACTATAACCTGCACATTCAAAGAGAGGGAAAATATTGGTCCATTTAGGGGCTTGCCTCAGTCAAACCCTATGTAAGTGTTTTCACTTCCACAATGGTAATGTCAAAGATAACATGATAATGAATGGGAAGGAATGATGAAATCACAAAGTGTTGCAATTCACCACCCTTCAATGGCTTCCTTGAAGGACTAGAGTCATGCACATCACCTCAAGTTCTTATATCTTTCTTGCTTGATTTTCATGGATTCTTTGGAGACCTACAAAAGTGTTAGCCTTCACAAAACCATGATAACATGAACATGCATAAACTGACATAGAATTTGGTATGATGTTAGGATCTTGAATTATTATAATAAAGCTTTGAAAATTTTGCTCTTGGCTTGATCTTGTTGATAGTAATTTCTCTTAATGTTCACCTCTTTCTTGTTAATGTTCAAATGATGCAATAACTAGGTATTTCTAGGCATTTCTCTAATTTCCTGAGAATTAAATACTAATAGCTTACATTTGAAATTTGAATTTTAAATTTTAAGATGCTCTCTCCGACATATTAAAAAATTTTCCCTGACAAAATATGGGGACCCATTCGCCCTTGGGTGAATGGGTCCTGGCCCAATTCTACAGGATATTTAGTATTGGGGGAAAAATAATGATTGGATGCATTTGTTCAATGCTTGTAGTTTCTTAGAAAATGGTACAAATGAGCTACAAAATACATAATCTAGGAAATTAGGAACCCAATTAGACTCAATACTTTAGGGGGAGAAAAAAATAGTGTCAAAATGTCATGGGTGACAATTTATGATGCTACATTTGACCCCCACTTTAGTGAGTGTGAAATTATGCTCAAACTCACACTAAAGTATGTCAAGAGGGGTCCAATTGTCCAAATGTTGAAGAGATAGGATGACTAGGGATCAAGGGAGATTGTACAAGCCCCCAGTATCCAAGATCCCATGGAAAAATAACATAAGCACAAAAGAACACACACATGTGTATGAAATGCAACAATACAACATTTACTAACATACATATTGGAAAACATGAAGCATACACAATGAAAACACATGGCATGATGGAACATAAAGATGACAATGAAATGAAAAAAAACACGATGTAAACATGAAGAAGACACAACAAAATATAGGGTTAGTACTAAAATATTCGAGTTGGTAAGGCAAAGAGACCTCAATCTTACATTGTCTCAAATACCAAACATCATCCATCAAATAAATGTTAGCTCCCATGAGGACTAGAAAGTTGTGTTATGCCACACCACTCATGAAACACATGGATTCACTAGCAAGTAAGGTGTGTTATACTAGGTGGCCATGTTAAAAGGTGTTCATGACTCACACCATAGAAAATTCTAATATTTTCTAGGTGAATCACAAATTGGAAGGCACGCATGCTAGTGAGGACCACTTTTCACTAGGTGAGCCCCTAAGACAAGGTAGCAAAAATGAGAAACAAACTAGGTCTAGTGAGGACCATTTTTCAATAGGTGTGTACCCATAACCATACCAAGAGTTATACTAACTGATAGCTTAGATAAGGTGCTACAAAATGGTTAAAAAATCTATGTCAATGCCACAATAAGTTCAACTCTCATGAACAAAGTGAAGAAAAAATTCCAAACTCACCTCAGGGGGTGCATAAAGTTTAACATCTCAGGGGACGAACACAACTCAACTCAGGGGGTGTACAAATGATAATAGAATAAGGCCAAAAAACTTAAGGGGTGTTATAACAACACCACCAAAAAAGGTGACTTATAAAACAACAAAAGGGTGTTGCTTAACATACGAAATGTCACACCTTAGGGGATATCACTCATGACATCACCACCAAGAGAGGACAAGTCATGGAAAAATAAATTCATGCCTTAGGGAATACTAGACACAATATTACCACCAAGGGGAATGTCATATGCCAAGAAAGGTCACACTCTTGAGTGATACCAATCCCAATATCACCACCAAAGACACACTCACATAGATCAAGAAGACCACACTTTGGTTGACAAGGTCACACATCCTAGTGTACTTGCTACACTAACATTTTAAGGAGATGCAAAGGGATTCCAAGAAGGCATGCACCCAACACAAGGCTATCTAACCCCTTGCCCCCCAAGTTTAGGGACAAAGATGAGCCAAATGGATTATGATGCGTAGATCCTTACAAAATGAAAGATGATTGCATAAAGCTATGTTTATACCTTCATGGATGGTAGTGAGCATGTTGTGACACTACAACTACCACATGGCAAGGAGCAAAGAAAAATGAATGTTCATGTATTATACATTCAATTTGATCCCCATAAGGATCAAATTCTCTTAATTTCTTCTTTAAAGCATGACATTCATCAGTAAGATGTCCAAGTGTTCTATGATATGCACAGTAAGAAATATTTGTACTCTTTCCTTTCTTATCTTCTCAGTCACAGATAGGTGGAAATGTAATGTGTCTTAGTTTGAGAAGTGTGTCTAAGGCTCATTCAGTCTTGGTTATAGGATGAAGGAAAGGTAACTTCTTAAGAGGGCCATGGAATTTATATTTATTGGTTGGAAAACTAGATGCTTGATGAAAAAGTGGAGGATCTTGGTAACCTATCCCTTTGTATCTTCAGATGGTGTTTGTTCCAAAAGGGGATGAATTTCATGTTCATTTTCTATGTCACATCCTTGTTTCTTTAAGATTCTAAAGCCTTGCCCATAAGTTTGTTCCAAGTTAATAGGTGTGTTTGTAACTTTATGCTCATATGATGGAGGGTTGGTTGATGTGCTTTCCTTGTGATTGTTATTGGTAGGTATCTCCATGAATTTTTTTTGGGGTCTACCTTGTGATTCAATTTTTGGATGTAACAAAGTGAATGTTTCAAGTGGTGGCATGGAAGGATACTATTTGTATAGGGTAGTAGGCCATTGCATTAAGGGATAAAAGGTTGCATTATTCTCAAGGTTACATGAGGAATTTTGTATGAACTCATGCATGCTCTCTTCATCTTGACCTAGGACATCAAAGAGACTTGTAATAGGAGATGATGTATCATGCATGTCATTATCAAAATTAGGGTCATTACCAAACACACAACTTGAAATGTCAACCAAGGATTTCAAGGACATCCAAACTTTACCAAGACACCAAGCCATGATGATATGTGACCTTGCACAATGTGTTTCAGATTGTTATTCAACAGGTGACTGGGGATTTGACAACATATTTGGAGAAGGGCTACTAAGAGTATTCTATCATAGGAAGTTGGGTTATGAATAGATAACATGACAGAGATGTCTAGGGGCATCTGGGACCTTGACAAGGTATCTTGGATTTCAACTTTTTTTCTGTGAATTACATAACTTAAGGATTCTATTTTTTTTTTCAAACAGTTGTAATAGTAAATAATTAATCAAAATTTTCTTACTTTATACCAATACAAATGTGTAACAGTATGTGAACAAGAAATGATAATCTTGAATGTAATTTTCTGATGTAAATGCATAAATTGATTGATTTTAAGATGCCTAAATCTGAGAATAATGATTTTGATGCAACTCTAAAGCTAAACAATGCAATTTTTTTCAATTTTTATCTCTTTTTTGAACTAAATGAAAGATGTCTAATTGAATGCAATCAAGAATGTCAAAACAAAATTTTGCAAGAAAACATGAAATGAAGACACAAAAACACAAAAGTGTGAAAAAGTTGGATAATGCAAGCATACAAGGACAAAGGTGCCCTAGGGCATCTGAATCCTTGATAGGGGTTTTGAAAATTCAAAAGATAAATGTTTACTATGTTTTATAAAACTTTTATGTAAAAATAGGTTTACAGTTGAGTATTTTTCTAGAATTTACTCAAATTAATATTGTGGTGCAAATGCAAATGTGTGACAATGCAAACAACAATTATGAATACGATTTTTAATGTAAATCTAATTTAAGTGATTGAAATGAATCCTAATGCAATCTATGATGTAATATGAATGCAATATTTTTGAATTTTATGACTTTTTATGATGCAACTATGAAACCCTAAATGAGAAATGCAAGACAATGCAAAGCACAACCTAGATCTAAGGTTTGAAAGACTTCCAAGTTTAGAAATGTTATGGTGTTAACATCTTAGGTTTCCCAAAATGAAACAAAGAAAATGATGGACCCTAGGCCTAGCATGTAAACCTAAGGTTTTTATTTGTGAGGTGTGTGGGAATTTTTATTGTTCCACTAAGATGGAGACTAATAAGGTGAATAGATTGACTTTAAACCATGAAGGTGAGCTAATTAGACCTGAATCTCCATCCTATTGAGCCTTACAGTGATTTGGAAATGCCAAAAAAAGTGGCGATATGATGGGTATTTGTAGGGTATGTGGCTGATGACCTTTTTTTTACCCAAAATTGATGAAACGAAAAGGGTTTTTAAAGGAGATTCTCAACTTTCCACCAATATAAATTATTCTTTACTTTGAATTTAATAAATAATTATTATTCATTTTCTATTTGAATTATGACTAAAGTCTGGATTGATAGG
>VDFB02206751.1:0-11639 GCA_007258455.2 Sequoia sempervirens | reverse complement strand
GTTTTCATAATCACCTTTTTCCGCCACGAATTTCCGCTTATCATTTTGGGCATCACTACAATCAAATTTTTTTTTGAGAGTAACCAATCCTTTCGGAAGCTTATTTGACTTTAGCTGCATAATTTGTCCTTCGTAGGCCTCAACGATCTTTGGTTGGAGTTGATCGGAAAATTCCCCCGAGTGTTGAATAAACAAGGCGATGTGTTCATCACTCTCAAAGACTTGCCAACTTTGGTCATTGTCAGGTATTGCTGGTCTGACAAGCACTCGCACTGAATATCTGTTCTGAAGCAAGTCGGAGACAGGATCAAATTGAGCACCGATTACCGCCATGCGATCTGCATCTCCATTCTGTGCTCGGGGAATGGTCAGGATGTTGAAAGCTTCAAAACTTTCTACAAGATCCCAGATTCGATGCCGATAGGATCTCATGTGGATATTCTTTGCTGCTGAGATTCCTCGGACCTGATTAACTACCAGTTCTGAATCTCCGAACATGATCAATTGCTTGACACCCATTCGTTCCGCTAGGCTTAGGCCTTGGACTAATCCCTCATATTCAGCCTCGTTATTTGAACAGGTGAATTGGAATCAGAAAGACCTCAACAACTTTTCATTTTGTGGGGATATTAGACATATCCCTGCTCCAGCTCCAACTTTACTCCTTGCTCCGTCAAAATACAATGTCCACAGCTCACTTGCTTGGTCATTGTCGGGTTCTTTGACGACCTTTGGAAGAACTTGGTCTTTATCATAAATCACATATGTGCCTAATCCGGTAGCATGATAATTTCCGAAAGGATCATTGTTCATATGTTCACTCAACAGAGCATCTTCGTTATCACTTCGGTCTCCATTGACCTTCTCCTCCTCTAGCAATTCGACATTGTACATGTCTTGCTTGGTGATGGAGGTATGTGTGGCTTCAAAGTTAATCAGGGCCTCATTCGCCACATGTTCAGAATGTAGAGCCTCTGATTCTATCTTCATCTTCGCGCCATGCTTGGTTCTAAGTATTAGATGTGACCAATCTAAAGACAAATAGCCGCCCACCTTTGAAGTAAACTCTCGAGAAAGGCAAAGACCAAACATTGGCGGAACATCTATGATCACTGTATCTTGCGGGACCGTGATACTCGGGCAGGCAAATAGAGTCAACGGAAGTGCTTTGATGACACCCACAGTATCAACCTTATTTCCATCTAGCTGCATCACCCCTTTCTTCATAGGTTCGTAGCTGAGTCCCAAGGCTTCGGCTATTAGTTTTGGCATAACCGTGGTACTAGCGCCAGAATCAATCATAGCGTTGTGTAATAGTTTCTCCCCTATAATGAGGGTCAAGAAGAAGGGTTGAGGTTTTGGCCTACCTCTGCCTTCCGCATGGGATTCCTCCGCTTTGTTTGCGAGAACCTTAGTTGGTGACATTTGATAAACCGCCTCGGTACTAGCCGCAGGCTTGGTTAGTGCTAGGTCCATCTGTTGCTGAAGCGCCTTTTGGAGTATGGTTTTCTGTTCCGGGATAGCTAGAATGTCCCATAAAGACACATTAGCGGGTGATTTCTTCAACTGCTCTACCACATTAAGAGGTGAGGAGCTCAGAGATTTCTGCTCCTTTGCTTTTGTTATAATAATTTCCTTTCGCGGTTGAGAAGACAAAGAGACGGTTGGACCGCTAGGAATTTGATCTGAAATGTCTTTGCATTGCGGACTGTCCGAAAGTGAAACAATGGCCTCACTGGTGAATCTTCTCTTGGAGCGCGTGTTATAGTCAGACTTTACCCGCGGCATTTCGGCTGTGGACGTGTCATTTGCAAACACCATTTCGCCTCCATCCATGAGAAGAGCGATGATCGTGAACAATGTCGGACTCTTGCTCTAGGGACATTCCTTGTATTTGCACGGTAAGGACTGCATTCTCCATTACCGGGGCATATCTGTATTCTTCGTTCTCTGTCGCAATACCCTCACTACGTTGCTCTGCTATCCTTTGTTGTAAGTTGCCACGCGGACTATTTCGGGGCATATGCGCATCGTTGCAAGGGAAGCACCATGGATTGATATCATCAATCAGATTGTTTTGCCCCACGGTTAATTCTCTGCTAGAGCTCTACGACACTCCGCTAATCCGGGTAGGTAACTTAACCATTTGTCTATAGCCACAGGAATTAGTGCTGGCGCACATTCGATATTGATTTTGCTGATAAGTAAATCGCCCACCTTGATAGTTTTGATATGCGGGCCATGGAGGCGTTGCTTGGTTCTGCTTGAGAGTTGTTATATCATTCGCCATAGTTCACAACATCTCCTTGAGGTCCCTGATTTCATCCTTGGGAGAACCCGATGTGGAAGCCAAGTTTTCAGGAGCGGCTGCATATGAGTACATCGACTGGGGAGTTGCTGGCGCACTGGTCGATGCGGCTTCTTGTGCAGAGGTCGATATCTCAGGAAATATCGGCATAACAGGTCGAGGAGGCAATTTTCCGCAGTCTATCAAGTGATTTTCTACTTTGATAGCGGTGGCATATGCATCTGGTAGAGTAGCTCCTCCCAGAGACTTGATCATCATAGAAATGTCGGGATTGATGGACTTCAGATAGAACATGAACGCCACCTCGAGCTCCGCAGATGGGTCATAGGAAACGCCAACTCTTGGAGTGAAATCGGCATTGAAGTCCGCTGCAGCCCCGTGCCTCTGCTTGATGACGGATAATCAAGCAATATAGCTAAGAACACCTCTGGCTATCGGAAAACCTTTATAGAACTATTCCAGGGTCATCCTGGCGCGACGGTATTAGAGCCTGTTCTGCATCACCCGCAGCTTTGCCTCGGCATGGCAAGGAGCCCTGTGGCTACATTCTCCTCGTGACTGCGGATACTATGTACTGTGCATGTATCTCTCACATCCTCGCAAATGCTCACTGCATTTTGTGTTATCTCCGGTAGAATTTCAAAGAGCTGCGGCTGAAAATTGGAATGATGCTCTGCATGCTAGGTGTGCTACTGAGCTACTGCTGTATTTCCAAAGATCCCATGCTATAATTTCTATTTGCTTAACATGGTGAGAGGAAAGGGTGGTGGGAATGGAACGGTTACTAACTGATTTGCGGCCTGGACTGTCCTGAATGGAGGCACTAGTAAACCTGGGTTATTTGCAGTTTGGGATCTAGTTACAGGCCGATGGCTCATACACCCTTTTAGAAGATGATTTCATTAGTTTGGGTCCCACCGGGCGTGCCAGAAAAAAGGACAAACTGTTGACGCCAAAAATTGATGAGATAACAGTGCCTTTATGGGAAACTCAGTTCAAGGGGGACCCCTTTGCGCCAAACTGAGTGACCTCCGAATTTTAAAGAAGCCGGCTTCTTCTATATAATGGGTTTTGGAAAGGGAAAAGGAAGCAGATATAATGAAACAAATATTAATCTAAGGCGATGCGCCAAAGCTTACTAGTAGGCACGATAAATCAAAGACTTAAGGGCCTGAATGTTATAGTTATGTTCCAAAACATCTGAAACTTAAAGTTATAGCATAAACAATTCATTTAATTGACATAAAACAGTATCGCATACATTCTCACTGCTAAGAAGAGTCGTTAAGACATGATTTAGACCAGCAAGTTTGCATTCAATATATAGAAGTCTCCTCAAATGAAATGCTTAAGACCATAAGAAGCACAGTTCACAGTTTAATCAAGACATGAAAAACAGAAAGGCCGAACAATAGGCACAGTCTGAAAGTTTCTTGCTAATAAACATGCAAAAAGGGCCTGGTGTCTCCTGCTAAAACCAGTATTCTTTCTAAAAATCTTGGACCATTTCCCCTCAACAGAGAGAGTATATATAGCCGAAGAGCAAAATCCCACCGCTTGAAGAGCTGTAACAGAAAGATTCCACAATCTCCCATAATGATGCCCAAATACGAATATTCCTAATGCAGTTATGAGAGCAACCAGTCAGAGCACAACATCTAGTTGATCAGTTACAGGCATGCCCCTTGTAATGATGGCAGTGGTCCCAACAAGGCTTCGAAGCGACAAGTGCCGCCCACTGCTTCAGAGAACCATGACGAGCAGCACCCAATAACACTATCCCGCTCGGCCATCCCATAGCTTACTTTGATAATCAATGTAAGGCACGTGGCAACAAATCACGGCCCGAATGAAAACTCCTCCTCCATCAATCGAGAGCTTGCGGAGGAGTGACACTTGTTCAAGGGACTGAGGCTACTTTGAAAATGGGGGAAGGCCGTATGAACCGGGTGGCGAAAGACGCATGCCCGCGTTTCGCAACCCGTGGTGCTCTCATCCCTACTGTTGTTTTAAAAGCTGTGAACCGCTGACACATGGGCGAAGGTAGGTCCCGCCAGGAAATAAAGAAGGCCAATAGAAATCTTTCGCAGCCCACCGCAACATATTCTATCCTTGCTAGGAAAGTTTGCGATACACCGCCACGTACAAAGAAGTGGGCCCCTCGATGAACCTTAGGAGTATCAGACCTTTATGGAAGGCTTAGCAACCCGAAGGAAACACAAAGCAACAGAAAATGAAAAACCCCGTAGGCGAGACACGTGGGCGCCCAGCGCAGCATTTCAGGAGCCGAACGGGGAGCCGCTTGCTGAAGTTGCGAAGCGAGGAATGCACAAAGGGAAAGATCAAAACCTGCCGGGAAGCCAAAGAAATGTGGAGATGCACAGGCCAGCGCACGAACATGTGCAAAAAAGGGACCCGAAGGGAGCTGCTTGAAACATTATTTCAACAAGTTGCTTCATACATGCTCTTCTTCTTCATCATTGTCTTCCTATTCTCCTTGTTCTCCTCGCCTATTTCTCTCAAGGCTATTGATCCTAGCCTGCATAGCTATTGATCAAGGCTATTTATGGAATGAAAGTAGACATTGCCATGAGTTGTGATCCTAAAGGGTATATCAGTAAAATGAGGGTAGAGAGGGGTAGATCTCATATCTACCATCATTTCCATGCATCTACTGATGTGATAAGGAACCTCAAAACTAATAAGGAGGTCAGAGAAAGGAAAAGGAAATGGATGTTCATGGTCCAAACAAAATAGAAGAAGATAAAAATAATCATGCTTATGTTATTCCTTTGAAAAGTACACAAGTCCCATGGAAATGATGGAGAAGATGTTTGTTGCCATGGCAGATGGGAATTTTTCCAGCATGATGAAGTTGGCAGAGCAAGAGAAAAAGGGATGGAAGTTGAACAACTTGTTCAACAACAAGCCTTGTCAACAAAATCATCAACACAAGTTTCTCACAGCCAATCAATGCAAACTCTTGATGCACCCTTGGTTGATTATTCAAAGAATCCAAAAGAAAGGGAGAGTGTGCAAGAGGAGACTATGAAGAATGTTCCTAGAGATGAGGAAGTGAACTAACACTTCCCTTCTCCTCAAATCAATCAAGGTGATGAACAAGTTCCTAAAAATAGGCTAGCAGTTAATTTTTATGATGAGAACTCTGTTCCCAATGATGTCAAAGTATTAGCTTGTAGCTAGTTCATGGATGATGATACCTTTGTTACTACAAATGACTTTAGAGACTTCATCATCAAAGTGACCATTTTCAAGTTTAAGCATTGTACAGACAGTTAAAGCTTAGGACCTCAAAAATATTTGAGAGGTGTTCATATGGGACAAGGACCTCGAAGAAAGATTGAGGTGGTCTTTTGAAATGTTTGAGTAATAACTAGTTGTTTCAGTGATGGAGACCTAATTGGGGGTCATGGACTAGTAGCCTTCTTAACCCTAGATGAGGGTTTAGTGAAAGCGATGAAAAGGTGGAGTTTTGGTGAACCTTCAATAACCCTAGGAGGTTGGTTTGAATCCATTGAAGACATCTCTACACCCCTGCAAGAACCAATGGAGTGTTGAGGATAGATTAGCCTTGTGATTAAGGGTTAAGGGAAGATTTTAGGCTACTGCACCAAGGTTAACTTGGTAGATGGAATTGTGATAGAAGGGGTTGGCCAGACAGACTAGGGGTACCTAAACTTGAGAGGGGTCCTATAGGTTAAGGTGGTGAAATAAAACACCAAGGAGGTCTTGCAAGCAAGACCTAGAGTAGGAATCTGTGATTGATTCCTCCAACCCCGTACCTATCACTCTTCTTCTTCATCATTGTCTTCTTGTTCTCCTTGTTCTCCTCGCCTATTTCTCTCAAGGCTATTGATCCTAGCCTACATAGCTTCTCTCTCCCTTCTCCATTGCCTCTCTTCCCTTGCTTTAGCCTGCTCTCTTGCTGCTTCTTGTTCTCTTCTTTCCCTTCTCTCCCTTTCCAAGGTTTCCTTCAACTCCTCCAACTCTCTTGCTAACTGATTTTTAGGTGCCATTGCTAATTCTTCAATCCCTAAAGGACCTACTTACTGCTATGATACCACTATGATGTAGAGGATATGGGACTCAAAAAAAAACTCAAAGGCTTGAAGGTTTTTTCAATGAAGTAATCTCAACCATGTTCTAAACAACGTTAAGGAAAGAAGCCCCAAAGTGCACTTATGACTCCAATCTTTCTCCTATGGACCCAAATCCTTGGAATGCCCTTAAGGGACAAAAAAAAACTTTCTTGAATTTTTCAAAGCCCCAAACCTCTGACTCAAACAAAAACCCACTTTTCCACCTTGACTAGGCTTCCAGCCAACTAGGCCTCCAACAGTGGTTTTTTTGAATTTTCTAACAACTTTTCCAAAAGAATCACCAAAATAATGATTGAATTAGGTGTGTTTTTTGATGCTACACAACATACCAAAATATTGATAGCACTTGTTTCAGACCAAACCTTTCAAAAATCTGCTGTCCCACCAAAACTAGTCTAAATAGCCCCCTTTTCCAAAGCAACCCTATTCAAAACTTATCACCTGACCATGAAAATTTCTACGGTATATTAAATTATTCCCAAACCAAGTATTTTCTAGGTTTTAATCTCCTATGACACCCTTAACATGCTCAAACACAAAACCGTCATGAAATTGCTCCAAAAACTAGGGCCTCTTGAAAATTTGACTTCCACACACTTCCAGAATCTTCTCTTTGACTTTTCACCATTAAATCATCATTCCTAAACACCTTGAAGGAATTTGAAGGAATATTTTAAGTATGACAGTCAATGAATAGAAAAATGTTAGAGAAGCAAGGGTTTCAAAGACCTATTAAGAAACCTTATGACAATTCAAGGCATCATACAAACACAATTTGAAGCACACCATTGTATGCAAGGATATAGAGTTTAGAGGAGGTGTTACAAGGGAATTTAAACTAAAATAGATGATAATGGAAAGATCACTAGTTTTAATGTCCAATTTGAGATGTGTTCCAATTTGAAAGGACCTAATGTCCTAATTTGAAATAGATGACTTTAAAAGGACCTAATGTCCAATTTGAGATGTGTTCCAAATTGGCTTAATGTGATGCAGAGAAAAGGAAGAAAAATATTAATCCACACTCAACTTGACATTCATTTAACAAATTCTTGTTTCCCTTACAATTTGGACTCTCTTTCCCTTCATAAAACCTTGAAAGGGTAGACTTTGCCATTGTTGTTTTTGATTGAATTGATCACTCAACAATGCAACTTGATCACTCAACTTGAATCACACAATCAAACATCTCAAAATGACTTGGGGATGATGTAAAAACTCTCACACAATAGAAAATGACCAAACAAATAGACCTTGTACCCAAAAACATCCATTCTTCCATCGCTCCTACACAAGCCCATGTAACTTTGCAACATTCACCAATACGATAGTCAAAATAAAAACTGATTAAAGGAATTAACCAGAAAATGAAACATTCTTTTAGACTCCTAAAATATCCTCCACAAGTTTCCAAAAGCATAGGATCAAACACCCACCATAAATGTATCAAAAGATTGACTTACAAGCCATAAATGAGGCTTAACTAGGCCTACATAAGGAAGTGTTCAACCTTCAAGGCACACCGAAACACCAATAATTCCTTTAAAATATTCTAACAGGTTTCCCAAGACTTGTTCCATGCTTTTCGTTCATTAGTATTGCACAAATACTTAGAAAATTATGAAAAGTGCATTTTAAAGACTATTTTCATGCATTTACAAGGGAAAAACTGACCTAGGGCATCAAATAACTTTTGCAAACCTCCATATTTCACTCTGAAACAAATTTGAACATGAAGAAGGGCCCTAAACCTAACATTCTACTAAGTTTTACATTTTTCCCATGGTGGAAATGGGAATTATGACCATTTTGGTGACCAAACCCTTGTTTGGTAGGGTTTCAGACCCTCTTTCACTAAAATTGAAGTAAATTTCTTAATACTTAATGAAATCAATTCAAATCACCACCAAAAGAAATTATTCTCTACCCTCTATCAAACCATATTCATTATAGGGCTTTACAATGTGCTGTTGCAGTCGCACTAATTGAAGGAATAGGCCAAAACTGCTGGAAAATCAAGAAAAACAGTTTTTAATATTCAAATGCTTAAAACTTCCAATCAACCTTCTGCCCTAACCAAAATGAGGCCTTATAAAATTTTACACATCATTTCCAATGACCCTCAACTATTTTTTGAAAGAGGGAGCCATTGGTTAAGGGATTTACAACTTAAATGATGAGTTTACACAAATTACACTATGACAACATTGCATTTTTGAAGCAATTTTGACTCCTATCATCTAAGACCCAAAAATTCATTGAAATGACCCTGAAAAAACCTTATTACATCATCAAGACATCAATATTGCATGTGCATATACAAATTTGAGTTGTTTTTCCTTCATAGGCTAGAAGAGCAACATTTGTGCAAGATTGCAATTTTCACACTATTGACTCAGGTAATCTAAAAGACTCATCCTAATTCATGACTAATGATTTGGTAGACATGTATGCAAAATGTGGAAGCATAGAGAAAGCATGTGAAGTTTTTGACAGAATGCCTCAAAGAGATGTCATCTCATTGACTGCAATTATTGCTAGATATGCACAAAATGGACTTGTTGAAAATGCTTTAGAAAGTTTCAAGCAAATGCAATTGGTAGGTATAAATCCAAATTCCACAACCTTTGCCAACATCTTTCCTACTTGTACCAAAATGGGGGCTTTGGAACAGGGTATGAACATTAATCAAAGAATAAATAATAGAGGAATTTTGTTAGATGTTGTAGTTGCAACTGCCCTAGTAGACATGTATGCAAAATGTGGAAGCATAGACAAGGCTTGTGAACTATTTGACAAAATTTCTGAAAGAGATGCCATATCATGGAATATGATGATTGCAGGATATGCACAAAATGGATTTGTTGAAAAGGCTTTAGAAACTTTCAAGCAAATGCAATTAGCAGGTGTGAAGCCAAATTCCATAACCTATGCCAAAATGGGAGCTTTGGAGCAGGGTATAAACATCCATCAAAGCATAATGCTAGACGCCTTTGAAACTACAAGAATGGGAAGACATTAAATATGCATTTATTAACATAAAAAAATGAGACTTACTAACAAATTTTACCATCAAGTATAAATTAATAAGAACAGTTGTGCATATACTTACAAATTAATCCAATGAACCATCCTGTCCGCTTCTACTCTTTATTGTGTGAAGTATTGCCTCATGGTTAGACTCATGTACCTTCCACAAGGTCTTCTTCAAAGGTCTACCCCCATATTTGTTCAAACAAAAATTGGATTCCAAGACAAGGTTTGAGTAATGAAGAGTCTTATGATGCGGTCAAATTCCTCAAACAACCAATGTTTAACACTCTTATGTGGGTACCTTCTGAGCCACGTTCCAGTAACAACAACTGATCTTGTAGGGTATTCAATGTTTTCTCCATCTACAATTGGGGCTTCCAATTTCTTTTTTTCCTCAATACAACGGCACAAGTAATAGTCTGTACCTTCTTTGTTGTCTTCATTTGCAATAATTGCATAAACACGCCCTGCATTTATATGTGCGACATATCTCTTGAAATTAGTCAACATTATGAATACAGTACAAAGTAAGATAACAATATGGAATTTTAAATACTAAGCAAGTAGATATATTACCTGGTTGAACTAGATCTGATACATGGTCAAAGTCGACTGACGATTCCATCTATGTTAGTTCCAATGCCATAGGAGGGTGATACGTGTGAAGTGGGCTAAGATAACTTGTCAACCATTTGTCAACCCAATCCCTTGACTCACAATCATTCCAGGCTTGCATTGTACATGAAGAACAAAAGCATGCCATCTTACGTGTATCGATACTCCATGAACCTGCATTTGAGCTAAGGAAAGAGTGCAACTCACTCGATCCTGTTAGTGTACAACAATCCTCATATGTTTCAATGTTAGTATCATCCATCAACCAAAAGTATCTATGAACTAAAGACATACCTTCATTACCTAGACCCATTGAAGCATTACACCACTCAACGCATTGATCTCAGATCTCACAATTGTGCACCGCCTTGGATATCTCTTAACTCTCATGCTATCAGCTCTTTTCACGCATGCTCCTGCACCGTCATGCTCGCCCTTTCCATGTCCAGCTTCACAAAAGTTCCACATATGTTGAACACGTGTAGTGAGATGCATCCTGCACAACCAGTAGAACATGCGCGCGTTCTTGAACTGTGATGCACAGTTGTCTAACCATATTATATGCCGATCGTATGATATGCCCCTCTGAGCCAAATGGTTGTAGAACATCTGGAAGCAACCTTGCACGAACTCTGGAGAATGTGTGCTATCATCACTAATATAAAAGTGATACTCCCTCAATACCTTCCTTTCATCCTCTGTACTATCAGTTGCATGTATGAATGCTATGTGCACAAATATCGAAACCTGTGTGGAGTTGTAATACTATGATCGTGACCTCATGCTGTGGTCAGGAGGTAGTTCTCTCGCGAAAGTCAACCATCATACTCATGCTTCCAAGTGAAAGTTGTCCTTTTTGCATAGCTTGAATTGTGTGTTTAGCCATCGGCTCTATGGGTATGCCTTGCATACTCATACACTAGATTCTCACCTAAACATGGATATGAATTGGATACAATCGAATTTTTGAATAACCAACTCACACCTTTTGCTCGCACTCCATCTTTTGTACCATATGCCACTATTTTATAATTTCCTAACTCTACTAGTTTTTGTCCCACCTCATATGTGCTTCCATATGTTGACATACTAGCATTCAAGGTAAGCCAATCGCACTCCACAAGATGAACCATCCAAGCATTCTGTCCTATAAAATATTTGACCATCCTTTATTTCACATAATTTTTTTGATAAGAACTCTCTTGAATATTTTGGTGGGGTTTCTATGCCACAATCCTCCAAAGCATCGTTAGTATGCAAATCCAAACATATAGAATGATAAACATCAAAAATGGTTAGAAAATTCAATATGCGCTTTACAACAAGTAGTGCATGTGTGATTTATCTGACATAAAAAGGTTTAATCATTTCAAAAATCTTGAGAAATACTAATTTGAGGATAAGAATTTTGAAATTTATGAAAAATTGGGTTTGAGTCGTATCCAAAAAATGCTTTGGATGTGGCTCACGGTTCCAACTATCGATTCTCCTTCCTATGACATCCCTTTGATTCGAAGATGGACTTGTATTATTCTTCCAATAATCTTTAATTAGTGTTCTCA
>VDFB02206749.1:0-13167 GCA_007258455.2 Sequoia sempervirens | reverse complement strand
TTTTAATTCCTTCACTTCTCCCCACATGTCCTCTATTCATTATTTATTCTTTCTCCCATCCCCATGAGAATATTTGAAGAATTTTTAATTCCTCACATGTCCTCTCACCCACATGGGGACAATGACCTCCTTTATGAGGAGATCTTGTCCAATCCAAAGGTACTTTGTACCCCTCTCCATGTCATGTCCTTCTCCTTCCACCTCATGTCCACTTCACCTTTTAGGGCTATCTCACATGCCACATGTCAAGATGTGAGGGCTTGTGAGTTCTCAACTCACCTTAGCCCTACATCTTGATATTTAGTGGATCAATCTCAACCATCCATTTCCCCTAGGATTTCCCAAAAATCTTATAAATACCCCCTCTTTTCTCTCATTTTTGGGGATCATTTAGAAGTAGCCAAACTTTGCGCGAGCCAACCAAGTTGCCTTAGACAGGTTTTCATGTTTTAAGCATCATTTGCATCAGACCTCACATCTGTGCCATCCAAGAGCATACATAAAAAAATTAGCACAAACGCAAAGGACTGGGAATTTTAAATGTAAGGGTGAGTCTATTTTTTGTTGTTTTTAGTTTGTAAAGTTTGTTTCCCAACTGATAATTCTTGAGGTGTAGTTGTTTCTAGCTTTTATTTGCACTCTTTTTGTTGAAAGGTTTTCTAACGCCCACAAGGCCCCAACACCTATCACGTATTGACTTTGTGGCCTTGAGAGCCAAGTCAAACATGATATTGTAATTTGACCTTTGAAGTGAATATAAGAATCTTTGACTCATTTTAAATGGATAGGTGTAGCTATGATTGACTTTAACCACTAGTTATGTCTTTAATTTGAAGTATATTCATGTGTCATTTACAATAATATAATTAAGTGATAATTTTGAATGGGCTATTACAACAGTTCACACACTGGTGAACACAACTTATGTGGAATGATTTAGAATAAGAAACTTTGGATATAACACCTCTAAACACGTTTGATAAACATATCCAAACCACACAAGAAGATCTTCAACCATGAAGAAATGCAGAGTAAAACACTAAACACCACTTTGCTACACTAAACACTCTTTACCACATTGTTTCCTCTTTTATTCAAATTTTCTCAAAATCACTTGGAAACCGAGCACCACAAACACCATCTCAACATCTACAACACTCCTTTTATCATCTCAACCACACAAGATGTTGAACATCCACAAACATATGCTCATCAACGAAACATTAGAGGTTGGCATTAGTGAGACTGATAATGACAACATAATGCAACCAATCAAAGCATCTCCATAGGTTGACATCAATGCAACAATGATCTATTTACATTAATGACAACACAAAATTCCAACATGGAGTAGGAAAATCATAAGTGGATTGCACAAAACCATGTACCATTAAACCTTGGCATGAAAAAAAAAAATCAATGTCCCCATGTCTAAATTCATCAATGCCCATATGAATATCAATCACTAATTGTAACACATTTGACCACTAACTCCCATGACACATCCCAAAAATTAGCACTCCATTTTTAATCTACTACATGTGTACCTCATCCATCATAATTGAAAATGCTCCATTTTATCACCTAGTGCTTAGAAACAAGAAAGTGGTATAAACATATCCAAAGCTCTCCACAAGTACCACTATCATATAATTAAGCAATAAGCATAAGTGTATACTTCCTTTGTTGTTTTTAATTTATCTATTTTGTATACATTGTTTCCTTTGTTGTTTTTTATTTTTATTGGTCTTGTTTTTCTTCTTGGTCTATAATGATCCATTTTCTCCTTAAGATCACTACTATCATCCCGATGATGGATCAAAGAGGGTGATATGAAATATTGATGCAAAAAATATATTACAAAATCGAATCCAAAAATGTTTTCAGCAATAATCTACATGGATTGTGGAAACTTGTTATCATTGAGAATAATAATAATTAAATAATTCACCCAATTACCCCTAGACATCCACACACTCATCCCCAAGGTTTTGGAGACACATGACAAACATATAATTTGCAAGATTAATATCACTTCAATCATAATACCATTGAAAGTGCTTTTGTATATTTTAATAAGAAGAGACTCAACAAGAAACTTCTAAAATCTATATAACTCAAGGAAGACCCATTTCCAATTAGTCCTCTTCCCCTTTGCCTAATATGGGAGTAAATTCTACATACATCAAGGAAAAACTATTAGGACATTTTGTAACTATCATGAAATAAGTAAATTGCCATTTGATTATTTTTGGAACCATTTTCACTAGCAAAACTATGCATAGTTTTTGCATTTTTTTTTATGAATTGGCTCAAATCATGTTTAAATCCAAAGTGTTTGGTTTACCGTGAAATAACCTACAACCTCTTTAAACCCCTCTATAAACTAGCATGTTCCGATCTTGTTAAGAATTGACAAATTAGGAGTGTTTGAACATGTTTCAAGTTATAGTCATTTTGATTCTCGATTGAAAATAGAACTTTAATAATTGAATGTACTAATTTTTTTATAATCTAAGGCAACCATATTACTCTAATTTGCTTCCTTCTTTTCTATAATTCTTACAATAACTTCTAACCTTATGTAAACTATTGTACTAATTATTTTTCTTATAAACAAATTTATATTGCAATATTCAATTTAATTATTTTTATTATATTTTTCTTTTTTAATTATACTTTTTTCCTAAAGATTATGTTCCTTATTAAAAGTAAATTAAATTACCAAATATTTGATTAAATTCCTTTAATATAAATAAATACAAATCTAGAAAAACCTTCACAGTCAAGGAAGGACATTAAAAGTCATCTGATAAATATTATTTTTCAGAAATTTCTCATTAAATGCTACGTTCTCCTCTTGTGCTAAGTACATTTGTACACCACCCCTAAACATCTGTTGAAGGAATGCAAATATGCTACGGAAAACATTGCTACGCGTAGGACAACGTAGACTGAGGACATTACTAAGCTGCCTCAACTACACTCCTTAAATGCTTCTGAAGCTTCCCGGAATTCTAACAAACATACGCAATACTTGCTGGCATTTAAATATCTCCGAGTTCTAGAAGTGCGTTGAACATGATGTCAACTGTTAAACAGCCAAGCGGCCTGAAAAATTTAATGGGATTGTTGAAGTTTCTTTTTATTTCAAAAGTTAAGTTCAGTATGATGTACCTAATTAGTTGAACTGTGTAACTATAAATTTTGGGATTATCGAATCAATTTTTTTAATGGAATTGTTCATTTTACAGATCAATTACCAAAGAATTATGGATTTTGGGTCAGTGATTTGAGTCTTAAGAGTTTATATTATATTTATAAATTATCTTACAAATTGTTGGTTTTGGATTGTTTTATATTAAATTATTAGTTGGTATAAGTTTTTCATGACGTAATGTGTATGTTTGTTTTTTATTTTGATTGTATATGTTTTTTGACTAACTTTCTTATCATATTCTTTTTTTTTAATGATAGATTGTTATATATGATCTGAAATGTTGATTGAAAACATATATAATCAATGATATCAAGTTTCCACAATCCATGTTGCAAATTATCGTGTTGGTTTCTGATTTTGATTGTGTGATTTTTTTGTATCAACATTTCAGATCGCACTCCCTAATCCATCATCAGAATGAATTAGAGAGCTCAAAAAAAAGAATGATATAATCAAAACGAAAAACAATGATACACTATTTCAATCAAAATAAATGATATTAAACATTTTGAATATAAATAACCAATAGAAAGGATAAGTCACTCTGAAAAAAGAGAAACAACCTCCAGCCAATTTTAACCTTTGTCTCTTCTTAATAAGTACCCTGAATCTCATTTAAGCTGACCCAGATTTCATGTACTAAAAATCACATGTGCTAATTGGGTAGGCTACTTTTGCTTTAAGATATGCTCTGATATGGTGTAGCTAGGTGGGTTTCAGGTGCATTTGTATCTTGAAATTAAATATACCCCACTGTAATACATAAGTTTCCATTAATGGAGTTTAACTTTCTTTTAACACTTTGGTGACTTTAGAGGACTTTGTCCAAAACGAATCATGGCGTAGTTACTGTTCCTGTTCAGGTCAACGGACTGCTATAAGAGAATGGCTGTCGTATCTTATTGAAGAATATATGACTTTTTCGGAACTACGTAAAGTTGGAGTTATTAGATCAACGGCCTTCTCGAATCAATTTAATACATGGTGCCTGTTGTTGCTCGTCTTTTTCAGAGTTCCTATTCATTAATTAATAAGGTTGTTCAGCTGACTCGTATGAGTCGTTTTCTCTCGTTAGAATTATTAATTGGGGTACCATTGGAGGATGAATGATATTATATATATACAGGTTATGGGTGGATTGTTGAACAGATCGGAATGAATGTGTTTTTCCATCACTCTCTGATCTTTGTTTTCTTCGGAAATCTTCGTAGCAGCCCTGTAAGCCATGGTAGATAGAGGTTGTAGGTGAAGAAGTTCTGTGAGCAATAAATAAAATATCAGAGTTTGGTCATCTTTTCAAGTATATTGAATAGTTCTGAATGCTATCTTTGCTTGGGTGATAAGTTTCATATGTAAGAAAACCATTTGTAGAAGGTAGTGTTTAATATATAAGATTTCTAGAGTATAATTTGATAGGCTATACCTGTTGTGATAGGATCAAGTGATATCCTTCCAGTATGGTGAGGGAGCAGGCACTTTTGTCAACAGAGATTGTGCCGAGAGGGGTTGAGAGCTCTGGTCCCAATGCGGGATTCCAGACATTTTCAGTGAGAGTTAGTAGGAAACTGCCTGATTTCTTGCTCTCAGTCAATCTCAGGCATGTTAAGTTGGGCTACCATTATCTGATCAGCAATGCTCTCTATTTATTAGTGGTTCCTTCTCTGCTGGTGATATTCAGTGCAGAAGTGGGGACCCTGAGAAGGGATGATTTATGGAGGTTTTGGTATCAGCCTAGCTTTGATTTTGTAAGCCTCCTTTGTGTGTCTGGGCTGCTTGGATTTATTTCTTTTGTGTACTATATCTGTAGTTCAAAACCCATATATTTGGTGGACTTTGCATGCTATAAGCCATCTGATGAGTTCAAAGTAACCAGGGACTATTTCATGTCCCATTCTAGGAATTCAGGCCTGTTTGATGATAAAAGCCTGGAGTTTCAGAGGAAGATTCTAGAGAGGTCTGGCCTAGGAGAGCACACATACTTTCCAGAAGCCATTTTGGCTTCTCCACCTAGGCTGACCATGAAAGAAGCTCGTGCAGAAGCACAGATGGTGATGTTTGGTGCCTTGGATGAGTTGTTTGAGAAATGTAAAGTGAGGCCCAAGGACATTGGGATTCTTGTGGTGAACTGCAGCTTGTTCAATCCAACTCCATCTCTGTCTGCAATGATTATCAACCATTACAAGATGAGAGGCAACATCCTGAGCTTCAACTTGGGAGGAATGGGGTGTAGTGCAGGGATCATAGCCCTGGATCTTGCACAAGACATGCTGCAGGTTCATGGGAATTCATATGCAGTAGTTGTGAGCACTGAGAACATTACATTGAACTGGTATCATGGTACAAACAGATCAATGCTTTTACCCAATTGTTTGTTTCGCATGGGAGGTGCAGCTATTCTCTTATCCAACAAGAGAAAAGACAAGAGGAGATCAAAATATCAGCTTTCACATATTGTCAGGACTCATAATGGACAAGATGATAGGAGCTACCAGTGCGTTTTCCAAGAAGAGGACTCCAATAGAACCAAGGGCTTGACAATATCCAAGGAACTCATGGCAGTTGCAGGTCATGCACTCAAAGCCAATATAACAACTCTGGGTCCTTTAGTACTTCCTCTGTCAGAGCAAATCCTCTTCTTTCTCACACTCTTCTCTAGAAAAGTACTGAAGATGGATGTAAAGCCCTATATTCCGGACTTCAGTTTAGCATTTGAACACTTCTGCATCCATGCGGGAGGCAGAGCAGTGCTTGATGAACTACAGAAGAATTTATCATTATCAGAGCACCACATGGAGCCATCAAGGATGACTCTTCACAGGTTTGGCAATACATCTAGCAGCACACTCTGGTATGAGCTTGCATACATGGAAGCCAAGAAAAAAGTGAAGAGAGGTGACAGGCTATGGCAGATAGCTTTTGGATCTGGATTCAAGTGCAACAGTGCTGTTTGGAAGGCCCTCAGGACCATCAAAAATCCCACAAGAAACCCATGGCTGGATTGCATTGACAACTATCCAGTTGAAATTCCAGACTTCCAAAAGATCTGATACGTGCAGAGTTCCAAGAATTTAGTACCCTCAGATAGATCTTGCATATTGGTCTGTTCTTCTTCAATCTCTTGTATCGTATCTTTTTAATTCTAGACAGAGCATCCTTAGTCATAACTGTGGTGACTGCATAAATTGATTCATGGATGCTCAATAAGTTTAGTTTATGTATGTAATATAGGTGATCTCTCTAGGCTAAGAAAACTATCTCTAATATATTATGTTTCCCTCGCACTAAAGTCTTATCTAGTAGAAATATTTCATGTAGAAGTACTGTCTTCGGCTGCATGGCACATTATCTCAGAGTTGTAGTGGTTGGGTCTCTTGGATTTGGCAGTATAAAGTTGTTTAGATCAACTTCTGAATCAGATTGTATGGAGTAATTGTCCTTTCCTATATTGACACATCATCAATGAAGAGGCTAGTGTTCTCCAAGAGAAAGCAGGTGCTATCCACCATTGACATAAATAGAATTATCTTAGCGTTTCTACCAGCATTTCTTTGATTAAGTTGATCAAGTTTCTCTGCGAAAAAACAATTATAAAGTTGAAGCTTGTTTGGTTAATTACGTATGCTTGTTTGGTTAATTACTCTTTCATGAACGTCGTGGATGCACAGCAACGGCAAACATATTCTTTTAAACATCATCTGTCTTTATATCTTGAACACTGGCTTTTGAAGCGATTGATGACAATGAAATTTGTTCTGCTTTAGTTATTTCTGTAACTTTATTGATGAGGAAGTGACGGAGTTTTCTCTATTTGAGCGCCTATCTGAAAATATCGGTTGCTTACGATTTGGATAGTGAAAGGTTTGGAGGAAAATATCAGATTTTCCCCAGCGACTCGCTTTGCATTAATTATATCATGATACTGATTTTACATTATGCTTTATTTGAAACACATATTTATCATATTATATCAAATTCAATTGATCTAAATCTAATAAGATAGCCGATAACTTTACATAAATGAATCAAGATTTAATTATTTCATAGGTATGGGAGTAATAATTGAATGACACACAAATCTCAATTGTCTTGGAACAGAAAGTAGGTAGTCTAGGTGTGATCAATCTTTGGAATTTTCTATTTTGAGGTGCTCTTGTTTTTGTTTTCAACTTGAGTCAACAACGTTAAATCATTTTTATGTGCACAGATCTATTATGTGATCTCAAATTTGATCATGTTGGCCACATTTTTGACCCTTAATTCACTAGAATCTTTGCTTCATGCTAGTCATCAAAGAATGACGATATTTTAAAGTATCTTAAGGAGGTTCTTAGATTGCTAGGGGCAAGTTCTCCTAGATCAATTCCTAGAGATTAACTCTAGGGCCATACAAAATATCAATAGACAACAAGAAATCATGCAAATACTCTAAATGATAATATAAAAAATAAATGTTATTCTTTTTAATACACTTGTATGAGAATGGTTGTTCAATGAATGTTTGGTAATTAAAAGATGATAAATTAATATCCAAATGAATGTATATAAATATCACTAGGCCAAAGCATAATAATTTTTTCTACTCGTACCATATGTGGAGATTTACTATTTTATGTAAAATAGTGTGTACCAAAATAGATAAATATAGTAAGTACACTTGAGATGACTTTCTTCATGTATGTGTCTCTCTTAAAAATTCTATGTGGTACTCCAAGCCATATGCATCATTATTACATACTAAAATTTGTCATTTTACATCACGATTCAGAGGGTCAAATGAATTAATACAAACATACAATTTTATTAGTAACTTGCTTTTAACTTTTTATATAATAACACCTTTATTTGAGACAATGGAAAAATAGAAAAACTATATTTCTTATTTAAAAATAAAATAAATATGTTGCACTATATTGATGGTGATGGATGGAGATAACACAACATAATATAAACATATGAAACACAATATCTTATCAAACTCTCTTTTGTGCTACAACACTTAAACTCTTCATTAATCCATTGATTACAACCATTACATATACTTAGAATGCTACAACATTCAACTCACTCTCAGTCTCTTGATTATATGACCACTTGATCATCTCAACACTTTGATGCTACACCTTTATAAATAAACCATTACATGATGCTTCATTATATAGAGGTCTTTGAGATTACAAAGATCATTCTAGAACTTAGGCTGACTTGTCACTTTAGAAAATTCACTAACAAATATTTAATGTTTTTTTATCTTTTTATCCTTATCTTCTTTCCCTCTAAAAAACTCTTTAATTTTGTAGGAGAAATTACAATACTCTAACACTCTCTCTTAATTTATTCCATATATGCTTCAACATTTACCATTCCCAAATTTTGTCTTTGAATTTTATTTATTTTTCTCTCTAGATAATGATTGCAACCAAATCTTCAGACTCACCAAATCCTTTTCTTGCATGATACTTTGAAACCAGATCTCTAAGATCTTCAAATCTTTTCTCAACAATGATGTATTTCTTTTGAAAACAACTATCTTCTTACTCCTCCAACTACTATGACAGTCTTTCAAATCATTGATTTTGAAATCTTCAAAACTTCAATTTAGAAGTACTCTTGGACTGCAAACTCACTATTTGTAGTTCTCCATTTTTTTTTGTCTTACAAGACAATGATATTACAAACCTCTCTTGATTGCTATTATTTTTCACATATGAACATTTATACTTGAACAACCTTTTCAACATACTTATAATTTGTTTTGAATTCGATCCTTAACTCCATCCACAATTCATTTGCATGCATCATGCAATAGATTCATTCTTCCACTCTCTTTGCCAACCCATCTTTTCTAAATGATCTCTCAAACCACATATGGTACAAGAATGAATATCCCAACACATATCCTTTGTATGTCTTATCATGTTACAATGAGAACAATACACACTACATTCCTTGAACAAAATTGCTTGAACCTATAACACCTGCAACATCATTTCCTTTACTTGTGACATATCCAAGGATTTCATATCTTGGTCTCATAATTGGCTCAATGGGCTCTCTGATTCCTTGCCCATACTTTCCTAATCCTTGATCTTTATTTCCCATTATTTTCATGATTTTGAAACCAACATTGTTTTTATTACAATTAACAAGATTTACAAATTCAAACACATCATCATCTTCATCTTTACATTCTTCATCAAAAACAACTTCACCTATATCGCACAAACCAACTGATTTATCAATAGAACAACACAAATCTTTTGTGTCACATGAAACATCAAAAACCAATGGCTTTCTTAGACATTTATTTTCCTTTTTCAACAACTTTATTTTTTCTTCTAAATCTGCATTCTTCTTGACATCATCACACAACTCGAATCAAGAAACAATAAATTCACTAAACAATATGGATTGTGGAAACTTGATATCATTAACTCATCAAACAATTTCAATCTTTCTTCCAATTCTTCATTTTTTTCTTTAACATTCTCCTTATTTTTTTCAAGATTATCAATTTTGCACAAATACTCAGATTTTTGTTTTTACAACCTCTTTAAACTTACTATGAATCTTGAGTTAGATATCTTAATTTCCATCAATTGTTTTTCCAAAATATTTTTTTCTTTCTTTACTCTTTTACCTATCTTTTCCATTGAAACAAATGATTTAAACTCACCTTACTTTTACATTTGTCTATGATTCCACTATAATTCTATTAACTACGCCTATATCCCTTAATTAACTGCTGCCATCAATCTTAATTTTTCGATGGCCCACTGACAACTTTACTTTGCTTTAACAAAATTCCTTATTGACATATTCTTGGCTTTTTCTAAAATAAATCTAACCTTGACTTACCTCTAACCAGTGATTCTACAGCTCCACATTCAGCTAGTTAACATCAAGACATTGACCTTTTTCTCACTTTGGTGGCGAGCTGCGATCTTTAATAGATTAAGATGTTACCTTTTATGCTGGCAGCTACAAATAGGCTGATGGTTCTATAATTTTAGACTTTTCGTTTGGCAGCGCTCCCAAGAATCTCAACAAACAGCCTTTTCACTTTGCAGCGACTTTTTTGCGAATCTTGTACTTTTTAAGCCCATTACCTAAGGGCAGACTTTAATTGAACCTTACTGTATTTTAAACTTATAGTTTGTGACAACCTAACACATATTTATTATGTTATATTTAAAACATTTATTATCCATTTAAAATCATGTTTATGAATCTATATACAAGATGCCAAGGTGTATGCTTTAAAAATATTTATTTATTATAATAATAAATATTTGTTATACTATTATTATACTATATTAATTATATAGATAGTTATATTTTTAATATATTAATATTTTTTATTATTATATTTGTATTATAATATTATTATCTTATCCTTGCTTTTTATTTAATTATTATTATATTATTACTATTATACAATTTTTATTATGTGATTATTATATTATATTTTTTTTTTGGTTGTTGGAGGTATCTCCAACCCAAGGCTCCAAGGAGAAACTAGTCCCCACAGGGAGAAGCCTCCCGAGTCGCTTCAAGACTCCTCCAATTAAATCCGGCCAGCGTGAGTCGAACCTTGGACTTACATGGGACGAACCCAAAGCCTTAGCCCAACCATACCGACTGTTCGGGTTGCGGGGCGAACCCATTATTATATTATATTAATTATATAGCTTACTATATTTCTATTAATATTTAGTGTTATTTTATTATTTTGTTATCTTATCTTATCTTCGTTTTTTAATTTGATTATTATTATCTATATTATTATTATGATTATATTATTATCTTATTATCTTATCTTATCTTAGGTTATTCTCACTTTTTTATTTTATGTACACAAACTTTCAAACCCCATTTTGTCATTGATAAACACCTCTTAGTGTAATTGAACTTAAGTTCAATAGCATTCATTGAGAGCATAACTATAACATCAAATTACATCATTTGCTTACATCATCCTAGATATATTACATGTTTTTTATTGTCTTAGATATGTGTTCATTGTTGTTAAATTAGTTTTCCTAGGGGTTTGGCCTCGAAGGAGAAAAATATTTACCTAAAATTCCTAAACAATGTCTCTCAACACCACCCCACCTCAAACACATGTCTACCATAGGTTAAGGCATATCTATCATATTCATCAAATTTTTGTTAGTTTAAATTCCTAGACCTCATATTGGTGATTTTTTTTGCTTAGTACTCTTAATCCATTATAAGAAGTTCATTAAATGATTTATAAATTACCCTTTGAGATATGTCAAGTGTTGGGGCAACAATTACACACTTCTATGATCAAATGGACTAATTAAATAGGGTCAATGATAAGAGAAGGATCCTTTCTCTTTCTCTTTGAGCTCTTTGAGTCTAAGAGGGTGTTCCTTATGAGATCCTTTGTATAATGCCAAATTTAAGGCTCTTCATAAGACTAAATAGTACCAATAGCTAATTTTCATGAATTCTTTTAAACCTCTATGATAATAAGATAAGCATTTGAGGAAAAAATATAAACCTGTAGTGTAGGAAATTGTATACCTTTACAATTTCACACTATGTTTGGGTATCTTAATTTATTGGACTTAATTAAGCTTCTAGTTTTCCAAATTATGCATTCCAAAGCCTTATTTGTCCCATTTTTTGAAAGTGGAACCAAAATTTAATTAATGCAATCAATAATTAATCATATTGGAGCATGTACAATATCCTAGACTCATAGGCCAGGACCCATTCACCCAAGTGTGAATGGGTCCTAGAATCCTTAGACCCATTTAAAAATATGTTTTTGACATTTTATTGATTCAAATTCAATTTGCAATTATCGCTTTTAGAATCTAATTTTTGAGAAATTAGATTAACATTGATAAATACATAAATATTTTTATCAATTCAAATCTAGCACACTTAATGGGAAAATTTCATGAGAAAATATTGTTGTCAATAGCATATTGAGCATTCAAGAGTAGATTTATCAGTCATTTGTTACAACAATCAAGATCGTAACATCATGTTCAAGCTTATGTGTGTCCATGTCATCTTGTGAAGGCTAATATGCATTGTTGATCCTAAAGAATCCAAGAATTTTCAAATGTCCAAATCTATTAAGCAAAGCAAGATCAATTTCCTTGGAGAGATTTGTTTGTCTTTAGTCCTCTAAGGGAATAGGTTTGGTGAGTTGTAGCAAGCAAGTGTTCATTCATCATTTCCTTCTCCATTGTCATTATATTTCTATCAGGTTTAATCACAAAACTTGGGGTTTGACTTGTTGATGCACAAGACAATTGAGAGGGGGGTGAATCAGTTGCACATTAAAACATCAAAACCTTCATTAACATTCAAATCCTTATTAGCCCTTAATTTGTTAAACTGATTTAGCATGAAAGTAAATAAAACAAGCAAAAACACATCAACATACATAGTGGAAACCCCAAGAAGGGAAAAACCATAGTGAGGATGAACTCATATTATAAAGTAATTACATCATCAAATACAATAGGCTCACTATTGGAGGGCTCACTACCCAAAAGAAAGAAGGTCTCACTACTAATGACTCACTACCAAATTAGAAAGAAGAAGATAGAAGATTGTTACAATGAGAAATCCATCTCAGAGAAACAAAAAAGTTCCACCATTGCATCACCAAATCTTTTGTGACCTCACTAAAGAATGTAGACACTTTCTTCTCAGTGCTTCTAGTAGTCTTAGTCGTTAAAGCTCACACCACATTTCGTACTTTTGCAAGTTTCACATCACATTTTACATCACTCACACTTTACACATCAATCGCCCATCGACTCAACATATATATACCTATATAGGAGTGAATTTGCACCCATTGCAAATTCCCCCTTTACATCCCTCACCTTAGAAAAATTGAATCTGACCATGTAATTCAACATCCTCATTCCAAAATCCATCCACTTGGTGCTTGTTTT
>VDFB02206746.1:0-18571 GCA_007258455.2 Sequoia sempervirens | reverse complement strand
CTATATTCAAAATCTTGAGGGTGAGATCCTGATTCTTGTGCTATATGTTGATGATCTCCTCATCACAGGTAGCTCATCCTCTATGATTTAGCATGCTCAGCGAGCTTTGATGAAGCAGTTTGAGATGACAAATCTCGGTCTTCTGCACTATTTTCTTGGTCTTCAGGTGATTCAGTCTTTTGATGGGATCTCCATTTACCAGCAGAAGTATTCTCTTGATATGCTTCAACACTTTTGCATGCTTGATTGCAAGCCTACCCCCACACCTTTTCAGTCAGGGGTTGTTTTGACTCCTTCTTGCCCCACTCCTTCCTTAGATTCTACACTTTACAGGCAGTTGGTTGGCAGTTTGTTGTACCTGACTCACACTCATCCTGATCTTTCCTTTGCGGTTGGATTTGTCTCTCGATTCTCCCATGATCCTCATGAGAGTCACTGGCAAGCTGCCAAACATATTTTGAGGTACATTCAGGGCACCCTTTCTTATGGCATTCACTACACATCAGGGGATCCTCACATTGTTGGCTACATTGACTCAAATTGGGCTGGTGATGTCAATGATCGAAAGTCTACTTCTGGCTTTGTTTTTTGTCTTGGCTCTGGTCCTATCACATGGTCTTCAATATGTGACCGCTTCATGCATTATCATCTACAGAGGTTGAGTACCGAGCTATTGTGCTCACTAGTCAAGAGATTTTATGGCTTCGACAGTTGATGACTGAGTTTGGTTTTCCTCCTGATAGTCCCACTATTCTTTGGTGTGAAATTCAGAGTGCTATACACATTTCTCACAACCCGGTGGAGCATCAGCGGATGAAGCACATTGAGCTTCATATGCATTTCATCAGACAATTGATTCAAGATGGTTCTCTCATCTTGGAGTATATTCCCACTGGCCGAAAGGTGTTGTCGACATCTTTCAAGGAAGCCTTTGCCTCACCGGTATATTCTCCTTTCACATGCTTATGTTGGGGTGAAGGAAAGGTCCTTTAGGGCTCCTTTATGAGGCCTTCCTTCCTTCATGTTTTTCTTTTAGCATGTTCTTCTATCTCTTTTTGGAGAGGAGTTTTTTTCCCACTGGATTTTCTCCTTTTTCTCCGTTTCATAGAGATTTCCTTGTACTTGGGTACCTAATCCGGCCTTGTTGTCAAGACCCATTGTTCTTTGCTTTCAGTAGCTTCTTCTAGGTTTTAGCTTCTCCCTAAGTCTAGCTTAAGGGGGGTGTTAGAGTAATTGGTTATTTACTTGATTAATTAAACAATATTTGGTTAATTAATTAAGTTACCTTTTATCTCTTTTTCACTTAAGCTAACTTTAGGTGCATAATAATTAATTATTTTATTAATTATTAATGTGAAAGCCTAGGGTTTTCCTTTTTAGGTTTTTTACCTATATGAGGTTGTTATCTTTTCTTTTGTAAATTAATCCTTTTACACATTGGCAATATTGAGCTCTATTTTTTGTGCATTTTTGTTGTGTTTTAGCTTGCAGAGATCTTTGAGTTCCTTCAAAATAGTCCCCTAAGCAATGTTTGTATGATAGTCTATCAAGGAAAAGGCTATAAGTTGGATTAAAATAAAAAGAATAGGTTGATGTTAATCCAAAATATATTGTAAATTAAATAAAAGCATATAAATCAAAGGAATACATGGATATTCTAACACATACACACTAGATCTATTATGTACGAGTTTGTAGTGGCTTGTGAATTTAATTTAAGCTAAATTAGAGCTCAAGATGTTTGTTTAAGGGTTGCAACAAGCCAACAACCTACTTGTAGTCTTATACCTTAGGCTCAAAATGAGCCCAAATTTTATCTAAAGCTTTTTTTTTATCATTTCACCCATCTTTCCTCTTGGAATGCTTTAGGATTTTATATAGATTTTCTTACATTTCACCCATAAATCAAAAAATCCAAAATAAAACCTAGAGAAACAAAATAATTGAAGGGGATTCTATCTCAATTAGTCCCCTTGTGGTTATTCAAGCAAGGTTTGTGTTACACCCCATCTCTTAGTTACTAAGTTACTTTTACCTTCATGAGTGAAAATGTTGATAAAAGCAAATCGTGACTTTAATATGTTTGAAAGATGAATGAAATAATGAAATAGGTATTAAGATGTTATTGCTTTAAAGGAGTAAGTATGTTTATATTGATGAAAGAATATGTATGTGAATATTCTAATGCTTTTTCGACTTGAATGTTTTATGATGCAAATGATTAATTATGCTATTGGATTTTATGTGAACGGATAACTACCTATGTGATGTACTAAGTTGAATGCAAGAAAAAGTTTGAACCTCTGGACGAGAGGGGGAGTATCACTCTGGAGAGGGGCTTGGTCCAGTAACCTTTAATTCAATCTTATTGAGCTTACACACACTCACGTCCTAGATTGGGTTAGTTGAGTCAAGTTAGTTTGTGGAATCAGGTAAGTAACCTTCAATTTTGTTTGTGCATAATTTAGAAGATGTTATGGTCTTGTCTATGAATGTTCCTATTTTGGGTGTTGAGTGAATGAGTCTCTTTATCGAGTGAGAGTTTTCTTTGTATGTTCATATTTTTTGACAAAGTATATAGTGCTAGAAATATTTGCTTAGCACAAAGTATATAGCGCAGCACTTTAAGTGAAGCTTTTGTTAACCATCAAACCATTAGACCATAGTATAACCAACGCTTAAATTCAATAATGCATTCTCTTTGCCCAATGCTTACAGAGTGCTTGAAATTAAGTTAGAATCTGCTTAAATTCAATAATGCATTGTCTTTTCCCAACGCTTATAGAGTGCTTGAAATTAAGTTAGAACCCACCCCATGTATCTTGATAATGTATAGTGTCTATCTTAGCACATGAGAACACATTTAAATGCCAATGAATAATGAAGTAAAGCACATATATAGTGCAATAAATATGATCTTGAATAGGGTGCAAAAAATAAGGATAGTGCTTATATAAATGGCATTGCATTATGTGAATTAAATGTTGTTTAAACATGCCAAGGAAGCACATAAGATAGGTCATGTGAATGTAAACACAAAACAAGTCTTCAAACAACAAAACCAATGCCTAAGACTTAGTCAAATGGTCGTTGAAAGATAAAGCCATGAGAATATGACTTGGTCGTCAACGATTTGAGTAAATTGGGGTGCGTGGGTATATGTGGTGCCATGGTGAGAGATCAACATTCAATAGAAGTTTGTTTTGTGCCTCTCTGCCAACGTATAAGGCAGAATTTGGAATGTGAGACTTAGTCTTTGAACAAGTTGGTCAAAGCTAGTTGATGCTTTTAGGAACATTAATCTCATATTTTTTATTGTTATTCTTGTTGTCCATTTGAGTAAGCGACTCATTTGCTATGATGAGATCTTGTTGAGCATGTGTTTATTGTGCAATGATTTTACTTGCCACCTTTTCTTCTTGTTGAGTTGAACCTTTTGGATTGATAATTTTCATCTTTGATGTACCATGTTTCTAGTTTGTAGTTGCTCACCTTTGTGTATAAATAGAGGTGCTCTTTACCTCAATAGGGATGTATATCTGCATTCTTGCTATGATTTTTTAAGTTGTTATTTTTTTATTTTCTAAGTTGAGAGAGTTTTTGAGAGTTTGTGACAGGCTTTTGAAAGTGATCTTTTGGTGAGTGGAAGAGAGATAGTTAGGAATTGCTTGTTGATTATGGAGAAGGCTAAGCTAGGAATCTAGTTTGATTGATTGAAGCTTTGCAGAAATAGGCATGTTGAATTCTACTCTTTTTATGCTATTTTGATTCTATGTTTTTGGTTATCTTGTTTTGGAAAACATGTTTGATTGTTTATTATGGAAATATTTTTGATGAGTCTAGTTGTTAATAAACCTCATCATAGGGATATATGAATATACTTTGTATAATAGATTATGAGTGTTAAGTTATTAGCTTATAATGCTAAGAAAACTATTGTGGACAATGAGGTTAGTAAACACAATAGGAAAGGTGGCATGTTAGAAATGTCATCATCATTAGGTTGTGATGTTATGTAAACCTTGAATGATACTCTTATTTGATCGATTACTTATTAAAAGTGGGAAGAGAATCTTGACCCTTGGCTAGGGGTATAAATTTAGTGGATATATCATTATTCAGTAATAGGGTTGACAAATTGTATTTTATGGTTGTGTTGTTTTCTTATTTTGAATTGAAGTTTCTTCCTATTCATAGAATTCTAAAGAGGACTCACATTTCGGTAAGCCAAAACCATATTGTGCGGGAACTATGGGTGAAGATGCACCAACCCCTCGTAATTTGTTAATGTCCTCCAAGATTATATACAAATGTAGTACAAACATGTGAATATTTCAGATATTTTAAAAGAGAAGTTTTATGATTGGTTCAAGTTCACTTGAACGTTACTTTACTTTGATTGAGACCCTAGGTTGATAATAACCTATTTGTTTGGTTTGTTTACTTGATTAATGATTGAAGCATATAGGTTGGAATTAGCCTTTATGATCTAGTTGATCATTTGATTATTGATTATATCTTTGTTTGAAGTCATTTATCATTGAATATCATTCTTTTGATTAAGGTTGTTTATTGATGAGATTATTCCTTTTGATCGAAGTCATTTACTATTGAGATTATACTCTTGTATGGGAACTTTTATTGATGTGAATGTACTTGTGAAATAGATTCGTTTAATGAAGTGATGTTATATTTATCTATATGGTTAATTGGTATGGTAGAATTACTTTGAATTACTTAAGTAGAAGTTTCATAGTAAATATAAGAGGGAAACAGGTTATTCATGGGGTTAAGGTTACTCCATGGGGTAAGGGGATAGCCTATGCATAGGATATGAATGGTCAATACAAATCAATCTAGGAAGGTGGGTGAAATATGAGACATCCATTATAAATCTTGGGTGATGAATACTTTGGAAAAATTAGTGTAAGTGGACACTATTTACACTGTCAATTCACTGTGATCCAGGTTTACATACTAGGCAAGGAATGTCATATGAGTATGTTGTAGCCACTATGTGATGGATCTAGATATGTAGGACACAACACCAAGCTCAAGGAAGGTCATTATTATTATGAGGATACCAAACCAATATCTTCTTCAAAGGGAGGGCCATCTTACTAGTTAGTAGATGTGTGGGGGATTGCAGTGAGTCTGTGGTTGGTAGAAAATCACTTGAGTGATGCTTCTCCTCATCAGTAGGTGACCAAGATTTGATAGACACCTAGACCATTCATATACCTAGTGCTAGTAAGCTCATGGAAGCTATGTAAGTATTTATGTATCTATGTATCAAAGCTACTAGGTTCAACTCTAGAACCTATGAGCTCATTATGTAATTGATGTGTAAACCCTATCAGAAGATAATGGATGAAAGGTTCTTATGCTAAGAGTGCAAGAGGAAAAATAACAAAGGGGAAACAAAAAGGGAAGTTAGGATTCCTAAAAAATTGTTTAAGTTTGGGACTAGGAAAGAGTCGTCTTTAGAGTTGAAAACTCCTAAATCAACAACTCAATAAGAGACACACTTGGATTTGAAAATATTATGCAACTAGGTTCTATAAGAAGGATGTGAAATTACTGATGGGTACATTCATCTAACGAAATAGTTTAAATAACTCTGAGGGATAGAAAGGATTGAAGTAATCTCCTTTATTGATATTTTTTAGATGTGAGAAGTCAAGGATTGTGGATAAATAAGGATATTATGAATATATGAGTAAAGAGAGGTATCCAGGAGGCAAGATAACCATTAAAAAATTGAATTCAGTACAAGGTTAAAAATATTCAATGATAATCAGAATTAGGAGTAAAAGTTTGATACCTTAGAATAAAGGTAGAGACCAGAATGGTTAGGAAAAAAAGCAACCTATGAAGAATAAAAGTTGTCATGATTCTACCAATCAGAATAGGCAAGGTCAATTTGGAGTTCTAATTAAAATGGAGAAAAAGAAACCAAACAACTTGAGAGTGTTTAAGGTTATGAGAAAATAAAGTTACCAAGAATTGGAACAAAAACACTTAGAAAGATGAATACAAGTTAGAAACTTGAAAAGTAAACTAGACTAGTCCAACAAAGGCTCGATTAGAACATAGTTTTTTTAAAAGTTAAGATTGAACTCACCAACTGGTGAACAAAAGTAAACTTACATTTATATGTTCCAACAAGAAAATTGGATATGGAGGGAGACTATGTGTCAAATCGAAAGAATAATTTGGAAACAACACACTAAGGAGAAGACACTTTTGTCATAAGGGATCCACATGAAAGCTCATTTAACACATCAATAAAAAGGGTCTTTGCAGATGTGGGATATTCTTCAACTATGGTTAAAGGATATTATAATACATGGAATTGGAATGAAACACTAGAGTGCCACTTAGCTTGTAAAATTGTTGATTATTCATTAGATCTTGTTATTGGGGATCCAACTATTAAATCAAAGAGATTAGAAGGCGATGAAGAATTTAATTTTGGAAAAAAAAAATTATATTCAAGGCATACCATGGAGGGTAAGAAAGGAAAGTAATAGTCAATCAACTATTAAAATCCAACAACAAGGAATGTTAAACCAATTCAATCAATTTGGGGAGAGAAAATGTTTGCTAAAAGTTCAAATTTAAGATGATTCAATATCATGGAAACATTAAGGGGGGGATAAGGATAGTAGTTAGACTCAAATAAAGTACCCCATACAACAAAGTTCAAAAGTTGAACCTCGAGTAGGAAAGAACTTTTAATCGAAGTCTTGTACCCAATGACCACAACAAGGTGGGTAAAGTTAAAAAGGTTAAGTTATTGGAGTTATCGGAGAAAGATAGTGGAAAGGTCAAGTTTCATGACCAATGAGAAAGAAATATTTACAAACATAATTCTATACATAATTTTTTCAGAAGAATAATTTATTATCATTGATATTTTAGAGAAATTTAGGCGGTATATTTGATCATGAAAGGCAAGATTATCGCTTATGCAATAGAAAAGGGAAGAATTATATAATCATGATTTTTTTTCATCAAGAAACGTGCATGCTTGGTGTTAGTGAATGAATTGGTCTTTAAAAATTTAACTAAATTATTAACTCTATTGCCCGTGATGCACTAGGACCAAACCGCTAACAGCTCTAAGAACATCACAATTGTATTTTTTACTTTCCTTTGAATTTTAGAGGTATAGCTCCCTCATATGATTTAATCAATAATTGGTATGATTTTGACCACAAAGAAGTAAAGATAATAAACACTAACTCATAAGAATAAATCCAATGCAAGTGAAATTCAAGATCATAGACCAACTAGCACACAAACTAGAATGGTTGATGATCATTGAGATAGAGACAAGTAAGATTCATAGTTGCAATAAGTGAATTTAATGTAGTAGAGGACATATTTCATAGAAAAAATGCTCTAAATATGCATACAATACACAAATTGGTATGACCAATATTGCATTCAGGACTCATGATTCATAGATTGTGAGTTATTACAACACGAATTAATTGAAAACAGAAATAAAGTTTTTCTTTTCCTCTATTACAACATAGTGCATACAAGAGAAATTGGACCCTCTAAGAGTCACTCTAACAAATATATAGAGAGACAAATTCTCCTTTCTTGCTAGTTACCAAATGGTTACTAAAACATAACAATGCATTATTTTGGCCTGACAACCCAAACTGAAGACCAATGGACAGAGAGGCATTAATGGTCAGAAATAATTACATCCACTAATGATATGATATTAGATAGTCGCCAAATGTTTCTTGTTTTAAATCCTACCCCGTAGCCAACAACTCTTGTGTAGTTAACATGATTCACTAACACCGTATTAAATGGCCAATTCAAATTAACAATTGAATCACACGTACAAACTATCTAGATGAGGGATCAATTGGGAAAACCAAATAGATCCTAGTTACATCAATAATTAATTTGTGCCACATCACCAGCCCATCATTTTCCCAATATCATTGAAATCTGACTTAGTTGTATTGCTAAATTTCTATAAATTAGACAGGCATATTCATGCTTCATGAACCCAAATCATTCAAGATGGTGAGTGCGTAGAGTGAAGGTGTTTCTATGAATGATTTCATTGTCATTGAAGAGATTGAGTGCAATCCTTTCTTTAGGTTGCTATCAGATTAACTGAGATAAATATTTGTTATTCAGAGTGAAATAGAGGAGGAAGTGTTGTGTAGCATATTGGGAGAAGCATTCTTGATTCAGGGTCATGTGCACAATTCCACGCTTCTTGAGTTTTTTGTTTACACGATCATTCATAATTCTAGATGTTGAGACTAGGGAATGAGGGCAACAGAGGACCTAATTAGGCCTGAATTCCTACACAGAGTGAACATGGCTATTGCAAGTCTTAGTAATTACCCACGGGGCAGTCTTGTTGGTGAAACTATTTGTATCATGATCGTGGCCTAGAATGAAACAGTTGAAGAATTTGTAACCCTCCTTCATGTTGGATTGGTGAGGAATGATATGGGGCTATTCACCCAATTCTATACAATCCCACAAAAAATAAGTTGTCATCAGCCCAAATTGATCACCTCTAGGAGGCGGTGGAGGGAATCTGTGTGCTAATGTTTACTTTGTGTGTCTAAAAAGTGTTGTTTTGATGCCCCCAATTTTGTTACTGAATACCAAATTTGTAACATTGATAATATATAATATAATATAGCATTTTTTGATAAATTTTGGTGTTTCTTCTCTTTCTAGATACTTCTATAATTCAATTGCATTTGTTGTATCTTTTGATGGTATTCATTTATATTCATTTCCCTAAATCTAATATTTCATAATCATACACTGTTTAAGCATTCATCCTCTTTTTCATCAATGTGATTTATGGAATGCATCATAGTCAAGATAACTTGCATTGCCATTCCCTTTGTCTTCCTTCAAATAATGTCCTTTGAGGTGGTAAAATGGAGGATTCATGGAACTTGGGCAGGAATCACCAATAGTTTCCAAAACAAGTTAAATTCCCGCTCATACTTGAAAACTTTAAAATTCTATCATCGGCGGGCTTTTAAGTAGGTTCACGAACTTTGGGTACAAACTACCAATGTTAAAACTTCAAGAGTAGCCATTATGAAGGACTTCTAATGCTTGGTTAGTTATAAAAATTCCACAACACGTCACCCACAAGAATTAAAGAACAAGTTCAAAAGAGAGTGGTAAAAAGGGGGGTTAGACAAACATGAGTAATCACCACCCACATTAGAAAAAATTAATGAAACACCACTCATCTTATAAACAAAAAAATTTGAATGGGGGCACCAATTTAGGAGGTAATGAACAAAATTAGGATAACAGCTCTAACTGGGGACGCCGACTGAAAATGACATGGCAAGAAACCTAGAGACATCAACACCAGTGCTATATCCATTAGGCATAGATTTGAAAATAGAGGAGGAGCCAAAATGAAACCAAATCCAAAACCAAAAAAAGCACAATAAAACCAACACACCAAAAGGAAAATATGTACAAGGTAGGATAAAATTTACCAAGAAAAGGGAAGGAGACTGGTCACGCAAAACCATTGATGGGTTGGGAGAAAAATGACTCAGACCTGAAAAATCCTGTCACTACATGCAGCTTCTAAAGAATGACAGAGATTAGAACTATCCAAACATTGGCATTGTTGAAAAAGATTTCACTACTCCCCATGTCCCCAAATAGTCAACTTTCATCATAAATTTCTTCCTGATGTAGATAATCTTGTATCAAAATGTTTGGACTACTACTGGCTCCTTCCCTAGACTTAATCATCTGAATAGTTTTTCGCCCTTGCAAAAATTTAAGTCCTTTAGCATAGTTGTAGCATTGCAACCTTTTACCTTGTGAATTTTTCATCACTATAAATTTCTTGTGGATCCATTGCATTCATGTCCTCCACTGCTTTAGAATATTCCTCCTCATTATCAACTGAAGAACAAACAGCCTCTCCTACTAGCATGTCTTGTAAATAGAGATCTATATTCTCAAATAGAAGATTATCACAATTTTCAAATGACTTATCAAAAATAAACAGAGGATTGGAATTGGTTAACCATTTTACTCCACCCTCCACATTTTCACCCAAAAGATCTTTATCATCTCTTCTAGTCATACATAAAGTTTCATAAATAGAGTTTTCAAAGGCAAAAACTTCATACTCTGGGATGAAAAGAGAGTTTGATACTTGACCTTCTTTGGAAAAGCTACAAGGAAGTGAATTATCCTCAAGGAGGTGAGGAGAAACAAATTGGAATGGAGGAGCACACCTTCCCCACGGTGAAAAGTCCTCATCATCACTTGATGAACTAAGATCATCCTCCATTTTAATTGTAGTATTCAAGCTATATGCCTAGGCATACCAAACCTGATTTTCCTTATTTTCATCCTATTTTCTATCATGCAGAAGTTGTGTGGTACTCAATATTGTCAAATTCATGTTTTCAGTAGTAGGACAAGGTTGATCTGTAAAATTCAGGGATTCAAAAAGTCTGTAGATGGGTGGAAGATGATCAATAATAGACTTATTAGCATCATCCAGCTTCCATTTTCCCACAAAAATTATATCATTTTGAATATTCGCTGCTTCTAGTTGAGCTTGTTCAATCCCATAAATTTTTTCCCTTTTAAAAATGAGTTGAACATCAGGGTCAAGTACAAAAGTAAATACATGGAACTTGATTACCTTGCATGGTTTCTCTGGTGTTGGAATCCGCTAAAGTGATTAATTGAAATGGTATACAAAATATCTCATATGATCTTTTCTTTCTTTCTCAATCTAAAAAAACTGTCGTAGCAAAGCAACAACATCAATAGGAATTTTGAAACATTGGAGAAATTTTTTTTAAGAATATTCTAGTCCATTATAGAGCCCTTTTCTAGACCTCTAAACCATTCAATTTCATTTTCTATTAATTTTTCTACAAAAATCCTTACAAAGACATCTTCTTCTTGAACTCCTAAAATTCCACTTACGGTGGTCATGGCCAAAATGTGCTCCTTTGGATCTTGTGTGTCTTTACCAGAGAATTTCGGAAATATTTTTCTTGAGCCATGTGGTAAATCAGTGCATTGTGATAGAGAAAAAGGTCCAATACATTTACCCCAAGGGTTCAAAGCCATTGGTGTTTAGATTCACCAACTCCCAACGAAGTAGAAGGATGACACCCCTAGGTTAATCCATAGGTGGCAGTTGAGCTAGAGGGGGATTTTGATGCTAATTAGGATATTGATTCTGACATTGATTGGGACATCGAGGTGGATTGTTTTAATATTCAAACACAAGCCTAGGAGGGTGTTCAATCATGAGTCTAGGTGGATGTTGGTCCTGCTCTTCTTCCTCTTCCAAGACAAGATTGGCTCGCATATAATTTGATGCACTTCTTTTGTACCTCTAGGCAAGTGTATTTAATTGTGAAATTATATCTTCCTGCTTTGCCTACATCCAATCCAAATTAGGCTAAAGTATAGGAAAAAACATTATTGTGGGGAAGTACCATTTTGTTGCATGATAGAATGGAAACTTATCAAGATTATAATCAGTCTTCCCTTTTAGAGTCACCAAAAATATATTAGCGGTTTGGCCCCAGTGCATCACAAGTAGTAGATTTAATAATTTAGTTACATTTTTAAAGACTAGTTCATTCGCTAACACTTCATAACTAGGTATGTAATAATTGTTGGCATCTTTTGGAAGATAATGACAATTCAACATGATTAAACGAGAATTGTTACTCGAACTAGTATAATTTTTTATCAAAAAAAATAGACTGAGCTGAAAATCAAATTACAACTATGGAAATGAGCAAAGGGAGGAAAAAATCCAAGATATGGATGTCCTAAGTGTAATGCCCCATCTTGTAACCTTTAGAATGTTGCATTAACTATGAAAGTGTAATAATGTTTTTTAAAACACTTCGCCCGTACGGCGAATTTCACATATTTTATTTTTATAAAATTTTCATAATATAAAATTCCTATGATTTTGATAATTCCGCGTACGGAATTCATATTTTAATAGGAAATAAATTTTCTAGAACAATTAAATACATATGTATATATTTGTATATGTATATGTATATACATATATAAATATATATACAATTTTTTAACAATAAATAAAATTTTGCAATCAGGTAATTATTTTCAATAGGGTTTCTATAGAAAATTGAGAGACATCAATCTACACAATTTAATAGAGATTTTTAATTTTCAATAAAAGAGAGTTTTCAATTTCAAGTTGTTTAAATATTTTCCACGGGAAAATTTTGGCAAAGTTCTTCCCAGAGGTTTCTTTTCCCCTCAGAGACACCTAAATTTAATCACTCCCATATGATTAAATTTACTACCTTTCGCCTATCATATTAAATATTAATTTATTAAATTAATATTACACCTTTGCCTCATATCCTGAAGTATTTGATTTAATAATTAAATGTTTTATCTTTCACCTTCTTTTCTCTAAATTAAATAAATACACTAATTTATTTAATTTAGTCATGTTTCCTTTGATTTTAAAATAAATTTAAAATTCTTCATTTTCTCTCCTTGTCACATCCTCCTACATTTGTCACTTGCCTCTAATCTTCCATTAATTATCCTAATCCAATACTTAGCCAAGGTCATTAGCCAGATTTAGCACCACTTTTTAGCCAACCTTTGCATTTACCTTCTTTTGGCATTGACCCTCTTCCCATGTGAATTTTAATTCACATTTATTTATCCTAGATTCCCTCTTTATATGTGAATTTTTAATTCACATTCCATCCTTCCAAGGCTTCTAGAACCTTGGACTTGTCACAATCTCCACATGTGACCAAGTCCCACCTTTTGGAGCCCACCTTTTATCCTTTAGATTCTCCTAAGAATGTGAATTTTTAATTCACATTTATGTTTTCAACCACCTTTCCTTTTCCATGTAGATTTTTGAGGAATTCCAAAATTCCTCAAATGTCCCTTTCACTCCCACTTGGGGACAAGAAATCCCTTTTTGAGGAAATCTTCTCACTCCCCAAGGTGCTTGTCCTTCCTCCACCTCATGTACCTTTTTGACACCTCACTTACACCTCATCTTCTCTTGGCCACTTCACCATCCACATGTCAAGATGTGAGGGCTTGTGGGTTCTCAACCCACCATAGCCCTTCATCTTGACCTTGTTGGATGCATCTTGACCGTTGAATTCTCTAGAGAATTCAAATTCTCCTATAAATACCCCCTCCTCAAGGGCATTTTCAACACTTTGGATTTGAGTAACTACATGCTGCCAATTTGCATTCTCACTCATTCACTATCATCTAGCCATCCATTTTGATCATTTTGCACATTCAATCTTGCATCTAGCTACATCACAAACCATCTAAGGAGCACACAAAATCATCTCAATCAAGGGCCAACCAAGGAGTCATCAACAGCAAGGAAGGTGAAATCATTTGCATCTTGTTTTATCTACTTTCCTCCTTGTTTTATCACTCTTTAGGCTAATCTTGAAGTGTCCTTAGTCTTTTATCATTGCATTTTTAGTTATTTTGCATATTAGAGTAGGGTAAAATTCTAAGGTACACATCCCCAAATTTTTACACAAAGTTTGACAAAGAACCCCATTTAAAAATCTACAAAGAATTCTTCTATTTCCTTTGAGAATTTTCTATTGTTTAACAAAATCTTCTGTGTTGCCCTCCAGTTTTACTATAAAGCTTTGTTTTGAAATTTTTACAGAGAAGTAACAAATTTCTATAGAATTATTTTTCACAAAAATCACCGAGAAGAAATACAGAAGTCATAAACACAATAATCTCCTTAGGAAAACTTTTAAATTCACAATTTAACAAAACTTGCACAAAACTAATTCTTACACAGACAATCTTTTCAAAAGAAAATAAAATAAATAAATAGGGAAAAACTTGTATCCCTATAGCTTGAAGAATTTTTCTATTGAAGAGAAGCTTTTCCTATTGCAAGCAACTTCCAAAGCTCTTTTTAAACCACCACTTTCTAGAAGAATGCAAATACTGAACAAATATCTATCTGAGGATCTCTTCTAGAAATATTAAACAAAACCCAAAGGAAATCACAAATTAACACAATTTTTTAGTAGAACTCTGTTCTTTCTCATTTCCCATGAAGTTTTTTTTTTGTTTTCCCCAAATCTCATAATATCTTCTCCGAGAGAATCCTCAACAAGAAAATTTTACAATCAATTTAACTAACACACATGGCAAAGAAGAAAAATATCTTCTAACCAACTCACGAATTCTTTTCTTTCCTCAAATATCAAGAATTCATTTATTTTAAAGAATTAAAAATTCAAAAATCAAATTTCCTTTTTAATTAATTTCATATTTAAAATTCCATTTAAAGAATTAAATAATTTCAAAAACTAATTTATTTTCTTTATTTTTAATCATATTTAAAATTTCATTCCCATAAAAACATTTAAAGGATAATTAATCTATTCACTCAAATAAAAGAAACTTTTAATTTATTTATTTATTTATTTAATAAAATAATTTTAATCTTAATGACTAAATTATTTTACCAATAAACTAATTTAATTAATTAATAAAATATGAAGCTTTTATTTTCTTTATTTAAAATTAATTTAAATAAGCATTAAATTAAAGAACATTAATCTAACACTAAATTCACAATTTAAACCTTTCATAACAAATAATCAAGATAGTCTCAGACGAAAAATCCAGAAATATCATACCTAAACTGATGACATATTGTGACTGGGTTTGAGACTAGACTAGGAAAAACCCCGTTACTACCTCCCAATCAACTTTACCGTTGAGTCTTGACACACTCAGACCTATGAAACCAGGTGGAATCGGTGTCATGTACCTGCAATCTTGCAATCAAACATATAACATACATGTATATAATCCATGATTCAAACACACCGTGAGGAGAAAATCACAGAAATCACAGGGCACTCGCAAGCGAGTGATGCAACTTTGTTCTCCACACCAATACATATCACATCAAACTGACAAAATAAATAACAATTAATCTACCATAAGCATATATATAGTAGTAACATCTAAAGTAAACATCTATGCTACCATAAAGCATGTCAAAAATAATTACCACCATACAATGTATCATCATATCACAAAATAAATCCACCATCGCTCTAAAGTCAGCAATCAATACATCAAAATAAAGTACCAAGCTCTATCAAAGTGAAAACATGCTAACAGAAAACATAAGCAAAATGGAGGGGTACTACACTAAGAGGACGGATTTCAACTCCGCCAACAATATTTAAATATTATATTTTTAGAATCAAATGTGGTATAAGTCCATGGAAGTTTTTACTAAGTTGGAATGAACTATTATGAATTGGAAAAGAACCTATGTGCCCAAAATTTGGGAGATTAAGGAATGAGATGAGGTGAATTGATGTCATACGTAGGACACAGTTATGACAAAATTATTTGACAAATGAGAAACCACTATAATCTGGAAAAGGATAGAGTAAGATGTTGCAAGGTTTGTAGCAAGTTGTCATCCAGTATGCCAGAGGATGAAGATAGGATGTTGTTATCAGTTGGACTTGTATACTCTTATGAAATTCCAGTGAGGAAGTGGTAGATCATTAGAACAATTTGATCTTTCTATGTTGAAGGAACTGACATAATGTTATGGTGGATAGACTCACCAAGGTAACTAATATAGATGGTAAATTTTATTTATACGATATCAGTCCTAAACAACATATTGTGTGAAGCAGTGCTTAATGCTTCTGAGAAAGTTATCTCTGATGAGAACAAGCAAGTAATGATAAGGTTTTGAGTAAACCATGATCATCTTATGAAAAAAAATCAATTGAATGAATGCTCAAATTATTACTTTAAGTTAGCCAGTTAGGAAAAAGGGATAAACCAAATCTTGGGGGATTTGTGGAAATCTATATTATAATAGAACTTCTATTATTGAGGTTTGGTCCATTATATGGAAGAAGGATTCAATATCTATAAAACTAGGAAATAAGATTGCCCTTAGACTAGAAAGGTTGACAAATGGAATAGTAGATCAAAAGGATCAAGGGAAAATTTATTGATACTAAGCTTAAATTATGAAGCAATATTATTAAGTTTAAGGTAAATGATTGTGTTGGTGAGTGTCTATCTCAGCGCATGAGAACAAATTTAAACTCCAATGAATAATGAAGTAAAGCACATATACAGCATAATATATATGAATTTGAATGTGGTACAACAAATAAGGATAGCGCTTATATAAATGGCATTGCATTATGTGAATTAAGGCAAGGCATAAGATATGTTGTGTGAATGTAAACATAAAAAAAGTCTTCAAACAGCAAAACCAATGCCTAAGACTAAGTCAAATGTTCATTGAAAGATAAAGCCATGAGAATATGAATTGGTCTTCAATGGTTTGAGTAAAGTGTTGGGTGTGTGGGTAATATGTGGTGCCATGGTGAGAGATCAACATTCAATAGAAGTCAGTTTTGTGCCTCTTTGCAGAATTGGAATGTGAGACGTAGTCTTTGAATAATCTAGCCAAAGCTAGTTGATGCTTTTAGGAACATTAGCCTTGCATTTCTGATTGTTATTCTTGTTGCCCATTTGAGTAAGCAACTCATTCACTATGATGAAATCTATCTAAGCATGTGTTTACTATGCAATAATTTTAGTTTCGACCTTTTCTTCTTCTTGCTCAATTGAACCTTTTGGATTGAGAAGTGTCATATTTGATACCCTATTTCTAGCCTATAGTTTCTCACCTTTGTGTATAAATAGAGGTGATCTCTACCTCAATAGGGACACATATCTACATTCTTGCTATGATTTTTTGAGTTATTTTTTTATTTTCTGAGTTGAGAGACTTTTTTCAAGATTTTGTGAGAGGTTTTTGAGACTGAGATTTTGGTGAGTGGAAGAGAGATAGTTGGGAATTGCTTGCTGATTATGGTGAAGGCTAAGCTAGGAATCTAGTTTGATTGATTGGAGCTTTGCATAAGTAGGCATGTTCAATACTACTCTTTTTATACTATTTTGATTCTATGTCTTTGGTTATCTTGTTTTGGAAAACATGTTTGATTGATTATTATGGAGAGATTCTTGATGAGTCTAGTTGTTAATAAACCCTGTCATAGGGATATATGCATATACTCTATATAATAGATTATGAGGATTTAAGGTATTAGCTTATAGTGCTAAGAAAACCGTTGTGGATGATGAGGTTAGTAAACACAACAAGAAAGGTGGCATGTTAGATATTTCATCATCATTAGGTTGTGATGTTGTATAAAGATTGATTGGTAATCTTATTTGATTGATTACTTATTCCTCCTAAAAAGTAGGAAGAGAATCTTGACCCTTGGATAGGGGTATAAATTTAGTGGATATGTCATTATTTAATAATAGGGTTAGAAAAATGTATTTTATGGTTATGTTATTTTCTTATTTTGAATTAAAGTCTATTCCTATTCACATAATTTTAGAAAGGGCTCACATTTTGGTAACCCAAAACCATATTGTGAAGGAACTAAGTGTGAAGATTCACCAACCCCTCGCAAGTTGTTAATGTCCTCCAAGATGATATACAAATGTAGTATTTATATGTGAATATTTGAGATATTTTGAAAGAGAATTTTTATGATTGGTTCATGCTCACTTGAAAGTTACTTTACTTTGATTGAAACCCTAGGTTGAGAATAGCCTATTTAGTTGGGTTGTTTACTTGATTATTGATTGAAGCACATAGGTTGGAATTAGCCTTTATGATCTATTTTATCATTTGATTATTGATTATATCTTTGTTTGAAGTCATTTATTGTTGAAAATCATTCTTTTGATTGAGATCATTTATTGATGAGATTATACCTTTTCATCGAAGTAATTTATTGTTGAGATTACACTCTTGTATGGTAACTTTCATTGATGTGAATGTACTTGTGAAATAGCCATTTAATGAAGTGATGTTATGTTTATCCATATGGTTAATTGGTATGATAGAATTACTTTGAATTACTTAAGTAGAAGTGTCATAGTAAACATAAGACGAAAATAGGTTATTCTTGGGGTTAAGGTTACTCAATAGCATAAGGGGATAGCCTATGCATAGGATATGAATGGGGTAAGTGCACCAAGATGGTTCCCAAAAAGGGGCTTAAGTGGCCAATTTTTTTTTGAAATCAGGAAATACTAACCTTGGACGTGAAATTGAGGATAGTTACACTCAAAATTTTGAGATGGAACAAAAACAAGGATTGAAGTGCTCTGAGTCTACTTTCTAAACTACTAATTTATTTTTAAAATGGTTGAGATTAAGGGGTTCAAAAGAGGGACACACACAAATTGGTGTTGTTTTGTCAAAAACCATAACATAGCAACTCTTGTACGACCCTCATATGGTTAAATTTTTTTAGTATTTTTAAAATCGTACGACCCGAGCACGGTGAACTTTTTTGTAGTATTTTTAAAATCGCTACAATCAAAAGTTAGCTAACATTATCTAGTTGATGCACAATTTTTATGATAATTTTTTAATGAATATTTTATTTTTTACTAATTTTCTAAGTGGGCACTT
>VDFB02206744.1:0-14005 GCA_007258455.2 Sequoia sempervirens | reverse complement strand
GCATCGTACTTAGGCATGTTATCAAACATAAAGTAAGTGACCCTTTGAAAATCCCAATCCTTGATAAGCAAATCATCCATCTATCATTCATTTCTCATCATCATCTCTCATTATGTTGGCTTGTTGGATCCTCTTGTCATCATCTCATTTTCGCACTAACATCACATCATGAATAGTTAATCATCATCACCAATACATCCATCATGCATCCATTATGCATTCATCTTGCATACATAAATCATCAGAATTCTGCATATCATCTCACATGCTTCATCATCATAATATAGATCTGTTAGTCTCAGCATACCACATATCATCCATATCATACATAATAGGAAACATCGATCATTTCACATGCATTGCATTTGCATCATCATCATAATATAGATCTGTTAGTCTAAGCATCTGCATAAAACATCCATCGCATATCATCCATCTCATATCATATCATCATTTAAGTTGTTTAGAATAATATAGATTTGTTATTCTAAGCATCTTGAAATCATCTCATTTGCATCGTCGTCATAACCACCCATTTGAACCTCTTTATGTGAATCGACCCTCAAATTGAATATTTTATTTCGATCTCGAGGGAACAATGTACTAGTGTACTTCTTTCATTTGAGGCATCGAAAAATCGAAAATTTTTCAAATTTGATCGCTGACGAAGTTTATTCTAACGAACCAACGCTAACAAGTACATTGGCTAAAGGGAAAATGTATGAACAATCAAAATTGACATAATGCATTCAACTAGGTCATATTCATCCATTCGTAGAATAAATCAAGTTTATTTACCAATCTCCTAAAGTCATCAGTTTAAATCAAATAAATCAAACTTGATCCTATCATCATCTCTTTGATTAAATAAATCAATCATTTATTTAATTAAATCTCAGAGCATCATTCATCTCCCTTTGATTTGATTTAAATCCCTAAATCAAGTCAAAGTGGTCAAATCAGCCTAATCATCATCCTAGCTAATTAATCCTGATTAAATCTAATGCTAATCTCACCCACTTGCATTCTCTAGATTTGGCCACTTGCATGAAATTGCATTTAATTGATTTATCAAAATCTTTATTTTCAACTTGGCATAAAGGAAGAATATTCTCCAAGTTTGAATCTCCCCCCAAGTGGACATGTACACCAAATAGAGCATTTATGAGGCCTTACATGTCTCTTGCATGTCCCCTTCCAAAGGTCAAACTCTGCATTCATTGCAAATTTGAATTCAAATTTTCCCTCTCATGGGCACTCTTCCCAAATCTTGCACATACATCAACCAATCACCATTTGACAAGTGTCCTCCTATCATTGGCAGAATCTTTAGTCCCACATTGGTCTCTCTTCAACACTTAGCATTTTGAAAATCTTTAAATACAAGCTTCATCTTTGAGCAAATCCTCCACAATCTCTTGTAAGGTCACTCTCTTCATTTGAGATTTGATCTTGTCCATTTAGCATCTCCATATCCATAGCAATTTCATCTTAAGCTTATCAATCAAGGATTGGGAAAGGGTCACTAGCACATGTGACACCAATCCAATATGAGATAGAGTTGGATTCTTGCTTCTTTATGCTTTCACTTAGTTTAGTTGATATTTTGTTGTTTGGATTGCATTATGAAGCATGATTCAATATTTCATATGGATTCTATATCTTATTTGCTTGATTTAACTAACAATACTCATGCTTGTTTGTTTTTGAGCAAAATGCAGATTTAGGGTCCACACATAGTATGTAAACATGAGAAGCATATTGAAATGACCTAAAAAAATTAGTATAAATTTTTAACTACTTTCTAATCACCAAGATTTCATGAGGGAAAGTTTAGAAAATATAGTGAGTAAATATAATTATTTAGCATATGTTAATCACCAAGATCCTATAAGGGTAAGGTGAGCTCACATATGGTGGATGAATAATGGTTTTTTATATAATTATTTTATCAAATAACAATATATAAAAGATGTGGCATAAATTTCATAAGTAATAAAAAAAAATACAAATATGGTGGAGCTAAATAAATATGCTAAAATATCTCAAATAGACAACATATCACTATGAATCAAATTTGTTATCACAATATGTTATTGTTATGTATAGAAATACTTGCTAGAAAATAAAACAAATTATTATAGCACAAATACAACCTTTAGATGAATATATAAGTACAAATGGTCTATGGCGATGAGTCTGTGTGGTGCGGGTGAGGTTGCTCGCGGCCTGTGAGGTCGTGATGTATGTCCTTTGTTCTCATTGCATCGTGGGTATAGTTGCAGATCGGAGGCGTTTGTGGTTTCTTAGTGGTGGGGGGGCATTTGCAGTACGGGGTGCTTTTGTTTTCCTTTTGTTGTAGGTTTTTTATTTACTCCTAATCATGTGGGGTTTTATTCAAAACCGTCTATTGGTGGTCAAGGTGCTTGTGTAGGGCCTCAACTCTTTTAAGCTTGGTCTAGTATTGATTGTGGCAAGCTATTTTTGTCTCTACTTTTCCTAGAGATGGTCTTCTCCTTTTAGAATGGATAACCCTGGAGAGAGTTCCTAAAAAAATAGTGGTTTCAATTGCACAAGATGAACAAATGCATGGAAAGATCACGGGATCGCTTGGTGTTGGTTATACAACCTGCTTTTGTGGCGAAGGACGTTGAATATTATAGAAACCATGTTCTGATATGCAAGTTCATGGGGATGCAGGTGGCACTCCCTTTTTTAGACTTGTGGGTGCGCAAGACTTGGAACCCAGAAGGTGATTTTGACATTATGCTTGCAACCAACAATTTTTTGTGGTGGATTTTTCTTGTGTTGCTAATAGAAATCAAGCTTTCAAAGGAGGGCCCTACTTTTACAGTTAGGTGAGTCTTTTTATCAAACCTTGGCACATGGGTTTCAACTCTGTAGAGGAACTCTTTTCTAGGGTTCTGGTTTGGGTGTGCCTCCCCTTCTGCCTTTGGAATGTTGGTGAAGTGATATTCTATAGATGATTGTGATCATGCTTGGCAAGCCCATTTAGCCCTCACAACAAACACTGACTAAAAGAGTTATTTCCTATGCTCGTCTATGTGTTGAAATTGACCTGAACAAATCGCTGTCAGATTCAATTGACATGAGTATTGGGACAACCTCATGGACCCAATAGTTGGATTATGAGACTTTTCCTTTCAATGCCATTTATGTCATGAATATGGTCATCTACAATGGAAATTTCCCAAAGCTATTAATACGTGGGTTTGGGTAATGCTTCATCCTAGACTGCTCAGAGGATGGACAAAGGTAAAGCTCCTATGGAGGGGGTGGTGGCAGATAAGGAGGTTTTTTTTCCAGTTAAACCCCACAATAGGAATAGAGGTCAAAAGAGGATGCTCAAGGACAAACATGAAGAGGAAACTCTTAATAGGTTTGATACCTTAGAGGACTTGATCAAAGAGGAAGGAGTTCCTCTAGACATGCAGATAGTAGATGAATCCAATGCTAAGAAGAACTTAGAGTTTCAACCAGTTTCTTCTTGCAATCTGACTCCAACGGAGGGTTTATTGGCTCAGTTGGATATGGGCATACCTCCACCAGTGTTTGTGCCTGGAGAGATTAGTTAAGTTATGGGGATTATCACGGGGTTTGTGATTCCTAGGTTTGGACCTAGTATTGAGAAGAGTGTTGAAGAGATTGGCAGAAGCAAGTCTTCTTCTCCTACTTTGGGACTGCAGCAAAAACCCTTGAAAAAGGGGACCCTTAAGAAGCCCCTTAAAGCAAGTAGGAAGAAGGATCAAGAAAAATTTAAGCTAATTGGTGAATCATTGGTGGAGTCTAGCTCAGTGAGGAATATTGATTCTCACTTCTCCCAACCTCAGTGATGATTGTGTTATCATGGAATGTGAGGGGTGTGAATAGAATCCCTAGACAAAAGGCTATTCAGGAATTAATTCATGTTCACTCTCTCGATATGGTGTTCCTTTAGGAGACTAAACTTTATGCTTAAAGTATGATGACTTTGGCCTCAAGGATCTGGGATCATGGTATGTGCCAATGTGTTAGGTGTAGAGTAGCTCTAGGGGAATTTCTTGTTTATGGGATCCGCACAAAGTTATTCTTTCTTGGTGGCTCTCCATCAAGTACTCTATTTCTCTTGTTGCTTCTAGTTTGGAGTTGGGTGAGAAAATTTTGTTCTCTAACATATATGCTCCTAATGACTTCCTCAATAAGATAAATTTGTGGTCGCATATTAAATACTTGCATTCTTTGGAGCCTTTTCTTCCTTGGATTTTGGCAGGTGATTTCAATGATATCTTCTCTCTAGAAGAGAAAAGGGGTGGCATTACCCATCTATACCCCTCCTTAGATCTCCTTAGGGTCAATGTGGCTTGGTTAAATCTGGTGGATATCAAGCCTATGAATGGGATGTTTACCTAGAACAATAGGATTGGGAAGGATACCATTTCTAAGAGGTTGGACAGGTTTTTGGTGTCCATCTTTTGGGTTGGTGATAGAAGGGTGACTAGTTTTTTGGACTGGTGGGGATCTGATAATTGACCGATCAATTTTTTTGCTTGCTTCTCTAGTGGCTCTAAAAATCATTATTTTCAATTTTAACTCTTGGGGCTTCATGAAAATTCTCTTCGTGACCATGTTCCTTGTTGGTGGAGTGTTGGAAATCCAATTTTTGGTATAACAATGTATTCCTTTTTCAAGTGGCTTCAGTACATCAAGTATAAGTTAAACTTTGAAATAGATACCACTTTGGTAATGTGTTCCAGGCTAAAAGGGCTACTCAGGAGCATTTAGACTCTATTTCTTGTTAGACTACGGATTAGGGTCTCACTAAGAATTTGATTAGGATGGAAGTCTTGGCAGTGAAGGATGTGGAGGAATGGGAACTTCGTGAGGAAATCTTTTGGAAGAAGTTCTGCATTGATTGGCTCTAGGAAGGTGATAGGAATACTTCTTTCTTTCATAATTCAGTCAAGGATAGAAGGCAAGGAAACATTATTTCTTCTCTTATGTCTCAAGAGGGGGATACTCTTTATTCTTCTGTGGAGATTTCTAAAGAGGCTATTAGGTTTTTTTTGCTTTGTTTTTTGATGACTCCCCTCCTGCCAGTGCTAAGGAGGCTTCAATTTTAGCTTGCATCCCTTCTTTGGTGAGTGGTGAAATGAATGATTCTCTTCCCAAACCAATCTCCTTGGATGAACTAGAAAAATTAGTTTTTCAAATGAAGAAAGGTAAATTTCCTAACCTTAATGGGTTTCCCATAGAATTCTTTCACTATTTTTGGGAGGTTATTAAGCTCGAACTTCTTCAGGTTGGTCGAGAGTCCCTAAAGAACAAGCAAATGTTGAGAGCAATGAATGCAACCTTTTTGGCTCTTATACCAAAGAGGGAATGTGCTAACTCTTTGTATCTCTTTATACCATTCTCCCTATGCAATGTGGTGTACAAAGTTATTACTAAGTTGATTATTGAACATCTTAAGCTATGGCTGAATAGATTGATTTCAAAGGAACATGGTGGTTTTGTGGTTGGTAGGAAAATCCTTGATGACATTATGATTGTTGCTAAATCTGTGCACTCTGTGGCTTCCTCCAAAGAGAAGGATATGTTTATTAAGTTAGACATGGCCAAGGCTTATGACTAGGTCAAATGGGATTTTCTCTCCAAAATTCTAAGAGCGTTTTGGTTTGACAGTACTTGGATTGAGTGGGTAATGAGTTGTGTTGCTTCCTCTTCCTTCTCTATGTTGGTCAATGGGGAGCCTTTAGAACTCTTTGGGGCTTCTAGGGGTCTATAGCAAGGGGATCCTTTATCCCCATACTTATTCATTTTGATGGTCGAGGGGCTTGGGAGATTTTCACAATCCTGTGTGGAACTTGGTCTCATTCAAGGATGGAGATGGGGAAATAATTTACCCCCCAATCCCACCTTCAGTTTGTTGATGGCACGAATTTGATGGGCTTAGCTAGAGTGAAGGAAGTGGTTAACTTGAGGAAATCCTTGGACTATTATCTAGCTACTTCAAGGAAGAGCATTAATGAGGGTAATTCCTCAACCTTTTTCTTTAATACTCCTAAGCTTATTCAACAATGGATTTCCAGGATTCTTGGGTTTCAGATTGCTTCGCTCCCTTTTATTTATCTCGGTATTTCTACTATTGTGCATATGATTCCTAGGGTGTTTTGGCAAGATGTTATTGAGAAATTTCATAAGGTCAGTGGCTAGATATTGCTAGTAGAGTTACTCTTTTGAAGTTTGTGGTCCAGGCTCTCCCGTTGTACATGTGCTTTGTGCTTTCAACCCCTACCAACTTTGTCAAATATTTTGAGTGTCTTTTTCATCAATTTCTTTGGTCTAGTAATCTCCTCTCAAGGAAATGGAGTCTGGTTAAGTGGGACGATGTGTGTTGGCCGAAGCAAGATGGTGGTCTTGGTTTGAGGCGAGCTGATTTAAATGGTCAAGCTTTGGCTACCAAAATTTATTGGCATTGGTGTTCTCAACAACAACAACCCTAGGCTAAGATCCTCACATTAAAATATCTATGAGGTGTTGAGGATGCAGATGTGCCTAGATAGTCTCTGGAGGGTAAAGGTTCTATGATTTGGAATACCCTTAAGAGAGGGGCTAAGCTAGTTAAGTAAGGCTTGTTTTGGATATGAAATATAGGTTTGGATGCTCCTTTTTGGTATGATTCTTGGGATGGGAACCCTCCTATTATGTCAACTCATCCACACTTGCAGGATTTATGTAAGATCTTTTTGGAGGTTGGATGGAGTAATGTGGAGGACTTCAAAACCCCTTATGTTCTAGTGCAAGCTACTATGTCTCAGTGGAAGGAACCTCAGGAGTGACCTCATGGGAGTTTTTTGGAGAATCGTCAGGAGCTCATCTGTATCTTGGCAAGTAGAATGTGCAACTCTCTTTTGGAGAGAGATGTTCTGGTCTGGAGTCATGACTAGAAAGGAAAATTCACCGTTCCCTTTAGTTAGTAGGTGTTGGATAAACAAATATTTGGAGGAATGGGAGTCCCTATAAATTTTAATAATCAAATTGTATACACAGAAAATTAATTCAAATCGCATTAACAATAACACAACAGATAATTCTAGGAAAACCCTCCTCTTGAGGGAGAAAAACCCAGCAACAATATATCACTTATATATTGAAATGTCACTAGAATGATCTTCTTTACAAGAGGGCAAAATACAGGCCCAAATACAGGCACCAATAGTTGATGCAACACAGCAATACAAGAGAGAAAATCGCTGATGAAGAACTCAGATTTCAACCAATATAGATCTGCCTTGTGATGATTCGCACTTAGACTTGAATCGAATATATCTGAACTTGACTTCGAACATGATAATCACAATGAAGAGCGCCATCTAATATATATACAATATAGAGAGAAAGACGTGTCTCTTCCCAAACAGGTCGGCCCAAGCAAGAAGACGTCCTTCTTAGAAATCGCGCACCTTGAACAAGGTCGGCCTTGTTAATAAATCGCGCCTCTTCAATTAATATTTATTTTCTTAACAAAAGAAGTGATATGAAAAATCGTGCCTCTTGAGATTCTATAAATTAAATAGCTTAGAGCTATTATTTAATTTACACCAATAAGAAGATCGCTGGAATGTAACTCCAGACGTTGTATGTAACATTAACACTCCCTCTCAGCTAGGGAGTAAACTTCCAGCTACCCAAGACATATCACCTCAACGTGATGTCTATCACTATGGCTACAACCATTAGTGAAAAGAAGAATATCACCTCATCGTAATATTAGATATCGCCTCAACACGATATCAACCATAATGGCTACAACCATACTATGGCGTGTACAAGTGTTCACCACTTACGTGATGTTGTCACCTCAACATGACTTTTCACAAGTACAAGATGTGTCATGGAGTCACACACATGACATCCACCATGACTCAGCTCAGAGGGTGGAAACAAGGGCTTTCACCTCAAATCTCAAAGAGAAATGCATTAACAAGGGATTGCACCTCAAATTCCTCCGTCTCATAGGAAAATGCATTAAGGATTTCCACCAACTTCACAGAGAAGAACTCATTAAAATGCTCATCGAGCACGAGACTCTTTTCAAAACTAGATTCTCCACCATACCAAGATTATCTCAAAGTACACAAACTTTATCTTGAGAGGGGCTTGCAGGAGAATATCCGCCGCCCGCCATCGCTAATACCTCGCTAACTCAGATGTGCCTTCCACGCTATTCATATTCTAATATAGTGGTACTTGATCTCAACATGTTTGGTTTTGTCATGAAACACAGGATTGACAGAAAGCTTCACGCAACTCTGATTATCACAATGAATGATAGTAGGCTCCATTGATTGTCCAAACAATCCTACAAGGAGCTTACGAAGCCACACTGCTTCTCGAGCTGCCATATAAGCTGCAATATACTCTGCCTTTGCTATACTCAATGCTACGATGATTGCTTCCATCGCACTGTGAACATAGCGTAACTCAAACTAAGCAACAACCGTGAGGTGCTCTTCCGACCGTAACACACCCTACCCAATCAATCTCGTATGGACATGTAACTCCAAGTCTCGATTGAAGAATACCTCAACCCATCCAACCGCTGCTATCTTAGGATAAGGTTTAGCTGCAACAAGATGTATTTGTCTCGTGATCGTATAACCGCTAAGTACACTCATCGCATAGCAAATGCCAGTCTAGTACACTAGATATCAAGGACCCAATCAATTGTCTATACATAGTAGGATCTACTAGGTCTGAACTAGCTATAGCCTCCTTCAATATATGTAGGTTGGTATCCATAGTTGTAGACATGGATTTACAATCCATCATACCAAACCTCTTAAGTATATCAATGGTGTACTTTCCTTGACTTAGAATCATCTCATCTCGTTTTACCCCATCCGAGTGATCTTCATCAAAAATTGAAGTTTCTCTTTTAACTTCAGAATCGGCATCATTAGAAAGAGGGCGAAATTCTGACTCCAACGCAACTTGAACGGGGTCAAACAGAGCTATGGAGCCCAAGATACGCTCAGTCAAACCTTGGTCAACCTTGGAGCTAGGTCAGAGAAAAAAAGGACCAAAAATTGACATCATCAAAAGTGGTCAAAATTGGTGTCAATGAAAAGATCTTGTCACAAGCTTTCTGACGACGTTCGTTTCACGGAAAACGGAGTCTGTTTGCACGAGATATAAGCAATCAAAGTTATCGACTTCTTTGTCGACATCGCCGATGGGTACGTGGCCAACATGGTACGACACACAATCAACAACATGGGCCAATCACAAGATGACATGTGGCATTTGTATGTCACATCAGCATCGCTTCATATGTCAAGAGAGTCCAACAAAGAACTCAACAAAGATATGCCACGCCATCATCACCATGTCATCACTTTCAAATGGTCATACACGCGGCACCTCCTCGATGCCACGGGTTTATCTTCCCAGCGGTGTGAATCGCTATTTGTTAAGAAGTAAGTATGATTCGATCCCTTGACCACTGGCCTACTTAAACGTCATACGACCATTGCTATTCTAATGTTCAACAATATACTCTGTCGGATTTGTTTTGTTATGTATTAGCTGGTGTTTCAGTTAAAAAAGAACGGTCGGGAGGTCGACCTCCCGACCTCCCTAGCACACAAAAGGTTCTTTACCAACAAACCACAGAACAACCATTATTGTGTAAATAACATCGGTTAGTTTTGTTAATATTTAAAAACCCGAATGTCTTAAAAATAAACAAAACTCTCTAAAATAAAACAATTAAACTTCCTAATCCTTTTAAGGATTAAAATGAAAAATCCTCCTATAACAAAATAGCCCGAGGATGAATAATTTAAAGGGCTTAGATTAATTATAGGGGATTTAACATAGAGTTTATGTGTATAAGGGGGTTATTTTAAAGATATGTAAAATTGGGAGATAAGGTGATATTTGTAAATCATTTGGTTATTGACCAAATTGAGTAAATTTTTTGTATAAAAGGGGGGGATTAGAGGCTTAGGGACATTTAGAATCCAGATTATACATAATTCAGGTGTTGAAGACTTGAGATAATTTTTGAAGAGATGAATTGTTGATCCTGTACGTTGGGAGAATGTTGGAATTTCATTGTGCTTGAAGGGAAAAGCTTGTAAACAGATGTAATGCTGAATTTATGAAGATATTTATCGGATCAGTGTACTCTTTGGAGAGGGGCCTGGAGATGTAGTCGTTCTTACGATGAACTCTGTTATCAAGCTCTTTGTGTTCTCTCTTTCTTGCGTCTCTTTCTGAATTCTATCTTTTTGTCAATTCCATTAGTTTAATTATGTTGTGGTATTGATTTCATTTTAGTAATTTGGAGATTGGAATTGTAATCATTATGCATTCTTTAAGCAATCATCTTAGATCCTAATTCGGATCAAATTGGTATTAGAGTTGTGTTTTGACTAGTATTGCAAATTCGAATGCTTAGACGCTCCTAGCTTCAACAAGGCAAAGGAAAACTTGAAGAGTATAATCCAGAGATTGGAAGACGAAGAGCTCATTCACAAACACAGATGGCAGATCCAAACGATGGAAAAAGTTCTGAGCTTGGTGAGAAGGAATTTCAGAAGGATTTTCTTGACATGAAAGCCATGGTCAAAGTCTTATTCTAGGAGAGGCAAGAAAAGATGCAGAGACATGAAGCTCGTGCAGGGAAAGGAAAGAAATCAGGAGATGATCCTGAGCCTCCAAAGACACCTCCCTCTTCTCCTTCTTCTCCATCTTCTCCATCTTCTCCTTCTTCTCCTTCTCCTTCTTCTACTCATTCTATGCCTTTTAATCCTTTTAAGGGTGCACATAAGCCCAAGATTAAGTTGGATGTAAAATTTGACTTACCAAAGTATTGTGGTGAATTAAATGCTGAAAAATTAGATGATTGGATTCAACAAGTTGAAGTCTATTGTAGAGTCCAAAACCTCGTAGATGATGCTAATAGGATCTAGCTTGCTACTCTTCGGTTAGGGGGTATAGCTCTAACTTGGTGGGAGAGTAGGACTAGGGCAGAAATCTCCCAACATGGTAAAGTCAACTTGTCCTGGACAGAATTTGTAAGTGCTCTTAAAAAGAAATTCTATCCCTTAGGCTACATGCAACAGTTAATGATGAACTGGAAAATGTTTAGGCAAGGGAAAGGTCAATTTTTTCAGGAGTACACTCATGAATTTCATAAAAGGGATATTGCATTAGATGTTCCTTTGTACACCCAAGATAATTTGTTGAAGTACATAAGAGGTCTTCATTCCTACCTTAGACATTCAATTTTTGTTTTGAATCCCAATAACCTTGATGAAGTTTGTGTCCAAGCTACCCACTTAGAGTCTAGAGGTAAGGGATCATTCATTGATAAGTTTGATAAAAAACCATCTAAGTCTAAGGGAAAGTCTAAGGGTAAAGATAAAGAAAAAGATAAAGGTAAAGGAAAGAAGACAACTATGGTGAAGAAAGAGGGTGAAAAACCCACATGCTCACATTGTAAGAAAGAGGGGCATGATGAATTGAGGTGCTGGAAATTGCATCTGGAGGTAAGGCCAAAAATATTTGGAGGCAATAAAGGAAAACAAAAGACTACTGCTACTATCATTCAACAGGATCTTGGATTTGAGTCTGGAGATGAGACAAAGATCGTTGCTGTTGGGATCCAAGGTAAAGGGAAAGGTATAATTCTCTCTTCTAATGCAAGTATTTCTAATGCAATTACAAGTAATGCAAGTAAACTATCCACTCCTAAAATTGATAAACAACGGAATGAACTGTTTCACATTCGTGTGGTAACTAAACACACAAAGATTGATACACTATTTGATTCGGGCTCTCAAGTCAACTTGATTTCTGAAGAGGTTGTTAAGAAATTGAATCTAACTACTACTCCTCATCCTAAGCCCTATCCACTTGGATGGGTATGTAATGATGCACAGTTGCAGGTGATAAAACAGTGCAAATTGTGTTTTGCCATCACTGTTAATTTCATTGATGAAGTAGAAGTAGATGTTGTACCTCTGGATATTTGTGGGCTTGTATTAGGGAGTCCTTATCTGTTTGATAGAAAGGAAATCTTTTATAGGGGGGAGAACAAGTATCATCTTTTTAAAGATGGGGTAGAATACATTGTACGTGCACACAAGGTCAAGACTAATCTCACACAAGTTAATGCTGGTCAAATGAAAAGGTTAGTCAACTCTAGTAAGAACTTTGTGTTAATGCTTGTAAAAGCCAAAGAAGAAGATAACTCTGAGGCATTTAAGGGGTGTGACCCAAAACACAAGGTTGAAATGGTCAAATTTTTTTTTGCTTATGATGACTTGTTTTAGGAACCAAAGGGGTTGCCACCCAAGAGGGAAATACAACATGAAATTCAGCTGCAGCAAGATGTGCCATTGCCTAATATCGGCTTATACCATTTGTCCATTATGCAGAATGAGGAAATCAAGAAACAGGTTCAAGAGTTAGTGGAGAAAGGAGTTATCCATCCTAGTACATCTCCTTGTGGTTCTCCAATTGTGTTGGTTCCAAAGAAAGATGGATATTAGAGAATGTGCATTGACTACCGCGCCCTGAACAAGATAACGGTAAAAAATAGGTACCCTCTTCCAAGAATTGATGATTTACTTGATCAGTTGAAACATGCAGTTTATTTCACTAAATTAGATTTGCGAAGTGGTTATCATCAGATTAGAATTGCAGAAGATGACATTTGGAAAACTGCTTTCAAGACAAAACAGGGACTTTATGAATGGTTGGTTATGCCCTTTGGGCTTTGTAATGCACCTGCCATGTTCATGAGAGTCATGAACGATGTCTTTCGTCCTTTCATTGATGATTTTGTCATTGTCTATCTAGATGATATTCTTATATTTAGCAAGTCTTGGGATGATCATGTAAGTCATGTAAAGAAAATTTTTGATGTTTTGAGAAAAGAAAAACTTTATGTAAAGATGTCTAAATGTGAATTTGCAAAGACATCTCTAGTGTACTTAGGCTATGTCATAGGGAATGGTCAATTGAAAGTAGACCCTGCGAAGGTCGAAGCTATTGTAAACTGGCCTAAGCCAAGTACTGTAACAGAAGTCAGAAGCTTCTTAGGTGCAGTCCAGTACTGGAGAAAGTTCATTGCAAACTTCTCCTACATTGCATCATCATTGCACGCATTGACAAGTACGAAGACAACTTTTCAGTGGGGAGGTCCACAGCAAAAGGCCTTCAACACTTTGAAGGAAAAGTTAAGCACTGCACCAGTTCTGGCTTTACCAGATCTACACCAGCCATTTGAGATCGAAACTGATGCAAGCGGATTTGCCATGGGAGCTGTTCTTATGCAAGGAGGTAAACCAATCTGCTACCACTCTGAAACCTTTTCAGGAGCAGTAAGTAACTATCCTACTTATGATAAGGAACTATATGCATTAGTTCAGAGTGTTAAGAAATGGAAACATTACATAATGGGGAAAGAAACTGTAATCCACACTAATCACCAACCACTACAATACTTGCACTCATAGTCTAAACTACAACAAAGTAGGCATTTCAGATGGATGGGATTTTTGCAATAGTTTCACTTAGTAATTAAGTACAAGAAAGGTACCCATAACAAAGTAGCATACATTCTTTCTAGGCCTCCTGTTATGAACTCATTGATTATCCTTAAAGGTAGTTCCATTAGTGCAAAGCCAGAACAATATGTTAATGATGAAAACTTTAAGGATATTTATTCAGCTTTAATTGCAGGCAAACTAATAGAAGAGAAAGATTACTATGTGCAGGATAAAATTTTGTATCATTTTGGCAAGTTATGTGTTCCGGAAGATGAACAAGCACATGTAATTCGTGAAGCTCATACCTCTTTTATGGTAGGACATTTTGGGGTAAGTAAAATAGTTACTCAATTGTAGAAATATTGTTACTAGCCTAAAATGTAGGAAACTATCACAAAATACATTAAGGGTTGTATTATGTGTGTAACTAGTAAACCAAG